>JPFL01000270.1:11433-40308 GCA_000733385.1 Paramecium biaurelia
GACAGGTGGATCTTGCAAATGCACAAACTGTAAATGTAACAACTGCTAATGCACAGACAAATAATGTGTTGAATAATGTTAATGTAAGACAGGTGGATCTTGCAAATGCACAAACTGTAAATGTAACAACTGCTAATGCACAGGACAAATAATGTGTTGAATAATGTTAATGTAAGACAGGAGGATCTTGCAAATGCACAAACTGTAAATGTAACAACTGCTAATGCACAGGACAAATAATGTGTTGAATAATGCTAATGTAAGATAGGAGGATCTTGCAAATGCACAAACTGTAATGAACAACTGCTAATGCACAGACAAATAATGTGTTGAATAATGTTAATATAAGACAGGTGGATCTTGCAAATGCACAAACTGTAAATGTAACAACTGCTAATGCACAGACAAATAATGTGTTGAATAATGTTAATGTAAGACAGGAGGATCTTGCAAATGCACAAACTGTAAATGTAACAACTGCTAATGCACAGACAAATAATGTGTTGAATAATGTTAATGTAAGACAGGTGGATCTTGCAAATGCACAAACTGTAAATGTAACAACTGTTAATGCACAGACAAATAATGTGTTGAATAATGCTAATGTAAGACAGGAGGATAATGTAAGTGTACAAACTGTAAATGCTAATAACAACAAAACAATGAAACAAAATGAATTAATCAATTTATATCATGCATAAAATATATTTTTAATATATTCTTACAATTCTTCATTTTTATTTTTTCCTATATATATTATTGATTTCATCGATTATTTTAAAATCCAATAAATTCATTTTTACACAACATTACTATATTTTATAATAATATATATTAGCATTAATTGTAGATATATTATCAAACTTCATTTATTTTATGGAAACAATATTTATTTGCCTATGGAGTTAGGTGAATTAATATTTAAATCATCTCTTATAACTGTAATTTTTTCATTAATGCTTTCGCTTTTATTTGCAGTTTCAGTGCATCTATCTGCTGACATAGAATCATTTTATTTATCATCAAATTCGTTGTTTATATCTTCTTCTTTTATTATTTATTCAATTTTTATTTAGTTCCCTTATTTGATGAATATTTTATGTTCTTCTAATTTTGGAGTATCAGCAGGACTCAGTAATTTATCTCTTTAAGTGTCTGAGCTTGTTGGCAAATCGTAAAACAATTACTTTGTTCCCCTTACATCAACATATTCAAATTTATCAAAGTGAGCATATTTAAATAACCATTCATGCACAGGCCTAACGTCTTGAAACTAAAATTAAGTTAGATTTAATACTTGAGAAAGAAGTTTTAGAAAAGGAATCAAAAGTGCTAATTCCTAATCTGTTTTATCTTCAAAATAGTTTAAAATATGCACAGCATTCATTGGTTAAAACATAAAAGAATTCACTGAGTTCTTAATATTCTAACATTATCATACATCTATTAAAATCACTGAATCCATGTTTCTTTTTAATAAAGAAAGATCCTTTACAAGAATGTCGTTGTATACTGTGCAGTTTTCTCTAAACAATCTTACGTCAATCAAGCCAAGTGGGTCCAAAAAATCAATAACAGAATTCGCATATTCACTAATACTAGCAGTGAAAATAATCAGTTCAAAATATTTAGAGGTTTCTTTAATAAAATCATGAGCACCTGGTCTAATGTTAACATAAATTTAATATTTTTAATCGTTCATTGTAACCTTTTTATTTTTACACTTACTTCAACAATTAAATCATTAATTTTCATTGGTTCAAAAGAACTGTGAACTAGTGTTTCATCCAAATCAATTACGAGAGTTTTTCTCCCCTTATCTAATAAAAAAATTACTTTAGATCTTTCTGTTTATTGAGGAATTTCAATAGGATTTTTAATCTATTCATAACTTTAAGATTTAGTTTTTCGAAACTTGAGACACTTGCAAAGCAATTGAATTAAAGAACTCGTTTATTATCTCATTTATTAAATATTTTGAAATATTTTTATCATTTTTTCAGATAAAATGTTTATCAAATAGATAAAATAAATATTAACATGTCGGTAGATTGTTTTAATAAGGCAATATTGACAGAAATTTCAAGACTATAAATTTATATTTTGAACAACCATGAAATTATCTCCAAAATCAGATTGTCGTAAATAATACAAAAAATGTTTCATATTTATGATGGAGGGGAAAATATATTCTTGATTCTCTATCCCTCTTTTTCTAATTCTAAAACTTTTCTTTCATGTCATCTCTAAAATATTGCACTTTCATGTAAAAGATCATCAAAACCCTAATCATAACAATTCGGAAAAAACAAATTCAAATTTCTCTTTCAAAATTAGCTTCTAAAGTTCGTTTGCTAAATGAAAAAATTCTGTTTTTTTTAAGGAAAAAATATGCTAGAAAAAAAGATTCTAATTAAACTTATTTTGTTTAAAGGATAGTGTAATTTAGAAACTTATCTAAACACCTTTTTACAATATAAACTTGAGCTTTAATTGAAATAGACAATAAAAATGTATAAGATTTTTATATTTACAACAAATAAAAATATCTAACTACAATTGTTATGAAATTTATTTGATTATTTACTCAAGGAGTTTAACAAGTGAAATCGATGAATCATTCTTTAAAGGAGTTAAACATTTATTTATAAAATCATTATTTCATCTTAGATTGCTTTGTATTTTATTAATTTTATTAGAAGTAAGTAGACTGAGTTAATCAATAAATAAGATTCAAACAATCTACTAAGTAAAAAGAGAGAGACAAATTCTAAATCTCATCTTCTTATGAATTAAAAAATTAAAAAACCATCTTTAATTGAAATAAAGCCACAAGGGAGGAGGACCAACTGATAGTAGGAATTTAAAAAAATAAATATCTAACAGAATAATTAGATTAATCACAATTTATAAAAAGGCACCCATTTTAGATAATAAAGTAAGCTTAAAGAAATTTCATACTACCATTATAATTGAATTCTTTAACAATTTAAGATTGTAGTTAATTAAACAATTTTTCTATTCGTATCTTATTGTGAAAATTGTTAAAAATTTTGCTCAGTCTCTAAATTAAGGAAAATAATTATTATATAAAATTTAATAACAAAATATTTTATTATTAATTGAGCCTAAATGTCATTAAACAACAATGCATAAATTAAAATATAAGTAGATTAATATACATCGGAAAAGTCTATCATAAAATATATAATAGCTGTAGAATGCAGCAAGAATAAATGGCAAATATCTAAGAGGTATGATAAATACAATCAATAATAGATATTCAGAATTTGAAGACATCCATTTTAAATTACTTGAATTATTTAATGATTTACCTTAATTTCCAAAAAAATAAATATTTCATCTTAACCAAAGTGAAGTTGAGTTCAGGATGTAATAATTAAATGATTACCTAAATTAATTGTTGAATAGAAAAGAAATCATGAATTCAGTTATTTTTAGAGACTTTTTAATAGTACTATATTTGTAATAAAAAAGCTTGATCAATATGATGAATTCTTACATCCAGTTTAAACATAAACTAGGATTTTCAATATGTCTCTGAAAGATATATATGAGAATGATCACATTACTCTATTATTACTCTATGACTCTAGTATTCTGACTAGAATGGACACTTTTATGAATAATATTTTAGATTCAAAAAAACAATCTCCCACAAGCACTTTAGTTTGTTTTAAATATGATGATTTTAATCAAAAACTATTTTGTAAAGAATTCTTCAAAGCTTTAACCTGTATGAGTTTTAACTATACAGAAAATGCTTTTGTTGTGGGGTATACATAATTATTTATGAAAATAGACTTTCATCTGGTGTTGTCTTTTATTATAGGTTGGATGAAAATTACACAATCGATATGGAAGAATAATTTTAGATATCATCAACAAAAGTATCAGGGTGTGTCTTAGTTGAAAGGGAGATTTATGCTATTACAAGCAATTTTTTGAGGATACAAAATACAAAAAAAATATAAGAATTATAAGAAATACCTATTGGTTAACATGAATTGAATAATATAGTTTACAATTCCATCAGAAATCTTATAATTATTGCTAATAGCATTGGAGAAATCTATATCTGTGAAGTGCCTTTTGTAAAAATTGGACTTAAAGTTCTAACTAACACACTTCAAATTAAATAATTATTAATAGATAATGAAAGAAATTATCTTATGGCCTTGAATTATGACAGAAGCCATATTATTATTTTTGACTTTGCAAAAGGTCTCTAAAATGGATTTGCTTAAATAAAAACAAATGTTGAGATAAAAAATAAGGTAATTAAATAGATAATTTGAGAGTTTATGTTTTGAGTGGTCAAAGAAAAGAGGAGAGATATTCATAGGGAATGAAGATGGCACAATATCAATTTGGAATGTATCAGATTTAATACCATTTTGTAAGAATTATGTTCTAATAAGATGTATTTAAAGCTCATTCTAAAGGTGTTAACAAGATTATTTGGAATGAAAATAAATCATTATTAACGACTGGAAGTGATGATGAATCTTTAAAATAATGGTATTTCCCAAAAAAATGGAGGGTTAGTCAAGCCGATAACTTTTCAACTTTTTGATTTATATTTTTTTAATTCCATATCATTAATAAATATTAAACATGCATTACCTTCATGTAATAAACCTCTTGTCAACAATTCCATTCTAATCAAAAAATTTCTTAGTCTTTAGTTATAATAGTATAAATTTTATTTGGATCCATTACACATTAATAACGATAAAATAAGTCTTTTGACTCAATGAATGAATCCCATATATGAGATTGAATTAAGAAATGCTTTAGTATATCAGATAAATGCGATATCAAATTAATTATAAATTATTTGCTATTAATTGCTATCATAATCAACTCAATTAGCAAGCAATTTTCTCTTAAGTTGTCCTAACTTTGATGAGATTAGATCAACTGCAACTATAACAGACCTCTTTTATTTAATTCTAAAAGTTATTTAATGATTTACCTATTGGCTGTGTCTGTATCATATTCGTTTTTCTTAAGCCTACAATCTGTTTCTCTATTTTCAAGTTCTCTAGTTTTTACAACAATTCTAGAATCAACTTCAAACTTTTCATTTGAGGCTTATTAAATTCTAGTTGATAATGATTCAACAAGTCCTACAATCATATTTTTAGATAACCTTCCATATATGTTCTATCTTAACTGGCTTAAACTAATTAATCTGACAATAAAGTTTAAAGTAATTCAAAATTACCAGATCTTAGTGCTTCTGCTTAATCTTCTCTAATTCTTTCAGATTAAATATAATTTTCAATTTATTTTAAGATAGATAAGACTTTTCTAGTTAAAACTTCTGCTTATGATGGTTCATCTTATGCTTTGGCAGCTAAACGACTCATTATTTCAAGCATGGCTCTATATCCTTCTAAATGTACCTAGAATAATGTTGTAATTAACATGATGCTTTAATTTATTGACTTTAGCAGCTACTTAAGTAAATGATGTAAATTATTATCCTTAATTATCAGCATCATCAACTTCAGATTAATCATATTTAAAACTATATGTTTCTTGCAAGAATGAAGGTTCAGGTTTGTCAAATCTTTTTCTATTTTTGACAAGTACGTCTAAATAACTATTGAAATATCCTTTAACTTAATTAACACCAAACAATGCTTATTCCAAATTATCCAATATAACTTAATAAGTAATGGTTTCTGTCTCTCTTTTATGACTTTAATAATTGAGTTCTGCTTTAAGATCATTAATTTCATTATTTTTTCTTTCTAGACTAGCTACTGCTGACACCTTCTAAGGATTCAAGCTATCCAGTTCGCTCTTAAGTGTTAAAGAATTGACAGTATTCTAATTTATTTGATCTCTTAAAGTATTTATATCAATGTCACAATTTAATGTAATTCTAGCTATCCTTTTATCATCTCTTTCTTATTCATTCTCAAGTGTAGTTTCCAAACCTTAAACCATATCAATAAGATTAGAGACTACAGGATCGCCAGTTTGCAATTCCATCAAAATGGTTTGTAATATTGTTTAGCCAAAGTTAGAGTTCTGTAACTCCTCTACCTATTAATCAAAATCAGCAGCTTAACTACCAATAATAAGAAGGATTGATAGTACAATAGAAAACTTCATAATGAATATAAAATATATAATAACAAATCCGTTTTTATTAGTTATATATTATGACAATATAATTGAATCAAAATAGAATAAGTTGAACATAACTTTTGTTTACATATCCAATCTCATTTAAAAGATAACAATTCATTCAAATAAAATAATTAGTTATGAATAACGATTATAAATTTTATAATTCGCTTTTGTTAAATTTATACCCATGTCCTCTTTCAATATCTCAATCAGTCCTATCCTAAGATATAAAGGTGTAATTTATAATTTTCTTAATTTATCTTAAAAAATACATCATATTGTTATAAGATTCGATTGGCTTATAAATGTGACATTTTAAACCCTACTTGAAAATCTCCTATCATATAATGATAATCTTTCTTGAAAATCAATTTTATACTATTACATATTCCATTTAAAACTTGGAAATGTTCAAAAGACAATAATTGTTACTCAAATTTTAAGTAACTACTTCATTCTGACTTCTCTTAGGAGGATATTACTTTTAATGAAGCTAATAAAATATTTCATAATTTTATTATCTTCTTGTATTTATTCATAATTTCAAATTTTAATTCAATTGATTAAAAAGTTCGAAAACTTAATCCGAATGATAAAAGTTGTACTTTTTTTATTAAAATTATGTCTTAATTTGATTTTTTAAATTGTTTTCTATAATTTTGTAATTTCCATTAGCGTTTGGAAATAAATTCAATATTTCAAAATCTCAAAATCTTCTCCAATTAATCACCCAAAATGCAAAAATTCATGTAAAAATAATGTTGGTTGTGATTGATACTATTAAAACTGCAAAATCGAGATAGAATATCTAATACTACAGATAATTAATATTACTTTTTTGACTTAGGATTGAAGTTCATCTTATTCATCATTTGGAAATTAAAACCACTATTTAGATATTTTAAATAAAAAGACAATAAATTAAATCATTATTAAATAAAACTATCTAAATAAAAAGCAGTAACCTTTTGCAAATCATTTGAGATATAATGACTAAAATGCAAAGCTATTCTAAAAATGAATTTGATATTTACTCAAATGAACAGATAGCAAAGAAGAGATTATATAAAAATGAGGAAGAACCATAAATTTAGATTACTTTTTTGGGAAACCATAGGTAGAATACTTGAAGTGGTAATAATATATTATTATAGATTTAATAATCAAACTTAATATATGATATTAGAAAATTACAAAGAATAACTAGAAGCAAGAATATCAGGTTTGTGGGAATCTTATCACTTAGAGGAAATTTAAAGAGGAAGTATTTTTTTTAGCAAATAATGGTATTATGATGGATTTGAAAATGATTTAACCTCTAGCGGTACTTGGATACTATAAAACATATAAAAAAAGTATATTATGGCATTAATTAAAATTGCAATTCCGTCGATTTTATAATTCTCTCAACTCAAAATGATAATTTATATATAGAGTTTGACAAATTATGTCCTAGAATAAATTAGATTGGTTTACTATTTTTATTAATGATAAATAAATCGTAAATAAATTTATTTTTACAAAATATCATAAATCCCTATGCTTTTATCTACATCCAAGCTAGCAACTTCGAAACTCTCTTCCTCTTAATTATCTAGTCCCAAGAGATCTACAATTAATTATCTCAGTTAAGATTTGGATTCTCCATCAAGATAGAGAATCAAATTACTTTCTGATAAATGGAATCACATTTAGAATGGAATAGACAAAGATAAACTTGAAAAAAGAGAAGTATTAGAGGAGAGAATTAAAATCATAGAAGATGTTTTAGCCTCTGAGAAACCAAAAGATGAATAAAGATTTAAGGTCTTGAAGGATTCAGTCTTAAAATTATAAGATTAAGCACACAATTAAAAATCAGAAAGAGAAGTATTTATTAAAACTAATTAGGCATTTGATGATAAAAAAGAAAAAGACTTTAGAACACTTTCAGATAATGTTGCTCTATCTTTTGATTAAGAAAGAAACGCTAGAGGATAGGCTGAAACCAAGCTCTAAAATTAGATCGATGAAAGATTTACTTAAATCACTTTAACAATCACAAGAAATACTCATTAATATGAAGATAGAAGTTAAGTTAAAATTGCTGAAGTTCTATAGCAAGTCTAATTAGTTAAAAATTAATTAGATTAAGAAAGAAGATCAAGGTAATGATTTTTATACAATCTTTAGAGAAGAAGCTGCAGAATCTTAAACTGAATAAATAGATAGTGAAATTAATAAATTTTCAGACTAATTACTGGTGGAGAAGAAAGTCAGAGAAGAAACTTAAGGAAAAATATTTAGAATGATTGAGGATGTTCATGGAAAACTACAACAAGATATCAATTTTGAGAGAAGAGAAAGAGAAGCAACAACTGAAGCATTGTTGAAATTATTAGAAGATGCTTGCATAAAAATTGATAAAAATTATAGATCATTCTGATTTAATAAATTAATAAAATATAATATTATTTATTTTATTTTATTTAAGACTTTCATATACTTTAATAGTAAAATAGTTTATTTGTCTCCAATTCCTTTAAATCTAAGAAATTATTATAATAGATGAAAGTCATAAAAAATAAACAGAAATTTATTTAAGTCTTCATTAGTAAAATTAAATAATAAATTATAATAAGCTAAAATTCTTAGAATATTTTCCTTAAATTATTTCTAATTATTTCTTCAAAATTCTTAAATATCTATTTCGAAACAATATAATATAATAGAATTTGATAATTTAAAATTTTATTTAATTAATAGAGAATAAATAAATAATTATTTTTTTCAATAAATGAATATAAATTGCTTACTTCCAGATGGTAATACTAAAAAAATTAGGATTAAAAATAATGATGATGTCTATTATAGAAATATTGTATAAGGTATAAATCAATTTTATAATAAAAGAACTTGAATTAGATATCCCTGATGAGTTTGTAGCAGTGTATGATTTGAAGTAAAATAGAGTCATAAGCAAATTTGTTGATAAGTAATTCTTTTCTTTTACATTAGATTAGAGGCAACAACTATCTATAAAATATTTTACGTATAATAGGCATTGAGTATAGTTTAAAGTAAGGAATAGGATATAACAAAATATTAGGCGGAAATTGATGAACATAAAGAAAAAATAGCAAAATAAAAGATTGAAATTGATGGACTTAAAGAAACATTAAATACTTAATAAAATGAAGCTAAAGATATTAATAATAAATCAGTTGAGAGAATTAATACACTTGAAGAAATATTAAATGAAGTTTAATAAAAGTTATAAGTGGCGGAAAATAAAGTAAAAGAATAAAGAAAAGATTTAGATTCTGCATAATATGATTTAAAAATGATTAATAGTTAGCAAGATATGTATAAATAAGACATGATAAAAAAATTGCAATAAAAAGATGCTTAATGTGATCAAATTACTTAATTATGTTAAAAATACTATAAGGAAAACGAAAATTTATAAATTTAATTTTAATAATCAAGATAGAGTGTCTATTAAATTTAAGAATAATTTTAATCATATTAGTAATAGCTTGCAACATAATTATAATAATGGTAATAGTATGCAGCCTAATTAGAATCTGAAAAAAAAATATTTCAATTAGAAAAGTCATAATAGGATTCAGATTTAAGGAAATTTAAAAAAGAAATTGAAAAATACGAAGATGATCTACTATCTAAATAATCTGATATTGGTTAATTGAGAAGAGAAAAAAACACTTAAGAAATATAAATAACTACATTAAAGAAAAATTTAAAAGAGGAGGAAGAGAGGGGAGATCAATTTTCAAGATAATAAAAGAAATATGAATAAGAAATAGATTAAAAATCTAGAGAAATAATTTAAAAAAATCAAGAAATTTAGTAGCAATAAGAAAAGTTAGAAAATATGACTCAAAAGTATACAAACAAATTAAAAGAGATTCAAAATTAATAGGATAAATAAAATTAGTAAAATGTAAATAATGGATTAATGATATCAGAGGAGGTCTAAAATTTATAAAGATAATTGAATCAAGAAAATGAATAAAATGAAAAATTATCTAAGGGAAATGAAGAACTACAGAAAAAGTTATATGAATTATAGGCTAATCTTAATAAATAATAATTACAAATTAATGAATTGAATAATATAAAAGAAAATTTGGAAAAAAAATTGAAATCATGTTAAGATGAATCAAAATAAGATTTGAATTATAAATAATAGTAAATTGAATAATATTAATAATAACTTTAAATAGAATCAGATAGCAACTAAGAGAATTTAAAAAAGTGTAATCAAAAACATGAAGAAGATAGTTAAATATGGAAAGAAAAAGAATCAAATTATGAATAAGAAATTTAAAGATTGAAAGAAACATTAGAAAAAGTCATGAATGAAAAAATAAAATAAGAAGATGATGCTAGTAAATAAAGATAAGATCTTTTAAATCAAATAACTGATTTAAATGCTCAATTATTTTAAAAAGATTTTGAACTTATTGCAATTTAAAATTCAGCTATTGTACCTGTTTACTAATTTAGAATATAACGATTAGTAGAATAAGTACCTAGGGAGTATAACAAAGATATAGAATTTGCAATTGAAACTATGATGTTGGATGATGTCAAACCAGAAAACTTTCTGAAAGATAATGAAGATAAAAGTTAAAAATTAACTTATACTATTAGTCAAATTTAATTAAATAAGGCAAAAGCAGAATCAACATTATATAATATTAGTGATTAAGATTATAGAAAATGTGCTGAAGTTCATAATATTGGAAAGATTACTGGTATTTAATGCTTTGTTCCAATTAATTCAAGTGAAACATCTTTGGATCGATATTTCTTTTTTAAATGTCTTGAATGTCCAAACAGAAAATAATTTGAAGGCAAAATTTTTGGAATAAAACAAAGCAAAAAATAAGACGTTGAAGATTTAGAGACAAAAGAAACAGCTATTGATAATTGTTTGTCTACAGTTATTGCTTAAGATGTTATGAATAAATTTGTTAGTGAATTATAGGATAAAAAGGCTAATAATATTTTGGAGTTCAAGTTTAGAGATTAATTTATTATTGAAACTACAAAAAATTTTAAGCAAGTGTTATCAGAATCAATTAATTAGTAACTTGTACTTTAAAATGAAGGTATCAAAAATTATGTTGAATTTATTGAATAATTAAATGGCGAATAATCAAATGAATTTTATGATTTTACTAGAGAATATTCAACTGATAAAAGTCAACCTAAAGATGGAAACATTATATAAGCATTTTTGAAAGTTTACAATGATTAGAAACTTGTGGATACTTATGCAAAATTTAACCCAGATAACATTAGAAAATAACTAAGCCATTTTATAGATTTTATTGGAGGAAATATGAAAGAAATGCCATAAAAACTTGTAAAAAATTATTAATATAATTATTTAGTATTATTCCATTTAGGAAATTGAAATAAATCCAGAATTCTAAAAATATAATGGAGGACATATGAAATTTGATACAAGTTAGCAAGGAAAGTTTTTATCTGCATTTACCTATTATTCTATTGTTAAGAGTTAAAGATAAATGTGTGTTTCTCATTTGTAAGGAGTTAAAAATCAATTATATGATCCTTTGGTTTCTACCTATGATGGATTTTTAGATAAGATGGATTAGGGATATAATGAAATAAGAACAGTTGAATCAAAGTTTTTATCAGAAGCCAATCTTAATAAAGGAATAGATTACATGTAAGCACTTGGCATCAAATGGAAATGAATCATTTCATAAATTATAATAAGATTTAAATTTTAATTTTTCATATTTACTAAACCAAAATTAATTAAATAATAAAATGGTTAATAATGTATTAAATAAATCAAGCATTATTTAATTTAAGACATTTTTTCTAATATTATCCTTTAATTTATAGATTTTTGAATTAATATAGATCAATTATTACTCCAGATTAAAGAATTTCACCTCAGTATAAAAGGTATAATTTAGAAATTATGATGTTTGGAGCATATTAGAAATTCTATTTTAATTTATGAAAGCAGTGTTCCTTAGAGAATTGATATTCTATAAAAATTATAATAAATTATATCCATTTTTACTAATAACAATTTTTTAGAATTATAACAGTTAATTAGAATATGAAAAGAAATCTAGATTTGATTGGAATAAAGAAATCATTCAAGTTAACTTTTTTTAATTTTAAGGACTAAGACAATAAATCAAAGGAATAGATTATTCTTAAATTATAAATTGTATTAAAAAATTCTAATCTAATTATTCTCTTAGAAAATCAAAACTTCATTAAGTTAAGTTAAATATTAGTGTGAATTATTTTAGAATACTTAAATGACATGTTGATGTAAATTTGAAATTCACTTTTGCTATATATAATTTATTCCATTAAATAAGGATGATATAAAATTAGATTAAACATATTAGTTGTAAATAATAAACCATTGAATTAATGAATATATAATAGCTGATATTAATAATTATTACTTTATATATCATTTGCTGCTTGGTCCTGGAACACAATTAAGAACATGAATTCTATCCCAAGTTCCGCATTACTCAGATTTCCAACCTTTTTAACATCTACCCTATCAGAATACTTTCATCTTGATACAGATTTGCAACAAACTTATGTTTCATATCCGCAAACAACTCCTCCAGCACTTTAACATCTATTTGTACAATCCAAACTCCAAGGAGCAAACTAATAATCTTGTCTAAGATTATTCTATCCATTTAGTTAATTACAAAGAACTAATCCTATTATAAGAATGAAAACACAAACTTTCATTATAAGTTATTATAAATAATAAAAACGATATTGGAATTATATTATGTAATAAGTTTATCTAATCATGATATTAATTTTAAAGATTTCTTTCCCCAATTATAATTATAGAACTCTTAAAATTTATAGCTTTGATCAATACAGTGACATTAATAAAATAATCTTTTCCTTAATCAATTTCAGAAAATAACTAAATCTAGTTTATGTCACAAAATATTAATTTCAGCAATAACGAATTTCTATTATATCTAACTACATTCCTTTGCTAACTAATAATTCTAATAAATAATCAGTATCCTTCTTAAAAGTCTAAATTGATATTAATTCAATCCTTCAAAATATTTTCTTAAATACTTAGGAAATATAGTTAATTATGTATGACATCGCTTTATTTTATGATAATTATACTTTGGTTTGTCTATATATCTTTTTATAACAAAGTCCATTTATATATTATTCAGTTAGTTTTGTTCTTGAATTTTATAATTAAAGCCTTTTTTATTACAAGTTTATTCTTGTTTTTGGTTTGAAATATTATTATTGGGTTGATTAATTTTCATATTTTATACATCAAATTAATTCTCTCGGAATAATGGATTTAATAGTAATCCAAATGGAGAAACGACTTCAGTAATTAAATTTTTTATTTATCTATTTTAATTCTTTTACATTCCTAATATTTCTCTTCTTTGAACAATACGTTTGACAAAATAGAATAGGATATAATTTCTCAATCTGAAAATTATAATTTGATTCATTTAATAGAGTGATGCAACTAAAACGTAATCTATTAATAAATTATCTATTGTAAATTAAGTATTTCTAAAATGAGTAAAAGTATTTTAAGTATTCTTTTTCTGCTATGAAAATTATTACTCTTGAGTCTGTGAAAAATAATTTGTTTTTTATTAATATATATTGATAATTAAAAACAGATAATAAATCAGTTTTACTCAATTGTTTGCAGCTATAATATCTCGAATCTATTGGGCTAGAAAAAGCAATGGATTGAATGACATTTCTTCTCTTTGTTATCTTAGGAATTATTTCATTTTTTCTAATTCATTTTTATCTGCTTGATCTTCATCTTCTTAATCTTCTCTAATTTCTCCTAATGATAATAAAGTGTCTTTTTTTAGTTCTTAAGAAGTCTATTCTTCTCCTCCTTGTTAGGCCTATTCATCCATTGGTAAAGGAGATTAAATTTCTTTTTGGTCTTTACTCATATATTTATGAAACTCTGATTGATTAATTCCCATTTCATCTAAATCAACTGATCCATCTGAGGATTCATACTCAGATCCAAGTTCTGCTTTGAGTCTCTCTTTTTCTACTCTCTTTTATTCAATCTTATCAAATATTTTTATTTTCTTAAGTCTTTCTTAATGTTTTCTAACTTCATCTGATTTAACAACATGATCAATTAACTATTTCTAATTATTAACATTTACTTTCATTAAAGCTGGTTGTAATCCAGGATAAACATTTTATTATAAATATTCTATGGCAACTAAATCTCTTTTAGTATTTGGAATCATTAAATTACAAAATAATTATACAAAATATAAATATAGTTTATTTAACTCAACAGATAAGTCACTTATTATATATATTTATATATATATTCATTAAATCAATCTTTAATAAAAACCATACCTGTAAAATACAATCCTCTAATATAGCAATACATTTTATAATAAAACTTGAAATTGAATCTATTATTGATTACAATAAATTATTTTAGTTTAACTTTCAATATCTATAATTATGTTTCAACATATTTTCATTAACATAAAGATTCATCTATTAAAGTTATTTAATTATTTTTAGTCTGCAATTAATTAAATAAATTTTATGTAGTAATTATAATTTAATCAATAGAGATCATATAAAATCATAAACAATTTCCATATATACTATTGCTTTATAGAGTATAATGACTAATTTACTCTATTTAATTTATGAATGAAAATTTGTACATTTAATAATAAAATTTGTTTATATATAAGGTTGTAATTCATTATAATGAAATATTAAAAAAGTCTGCCTAAAAAATTAAATATTAATATAGTCAATAAAATTATCATAACGATTGTGTAAACAATTGAATAATCAAATGTCAATTTGTTTCTGTATAATCATTTTAATGCATATTATGATATTTTTAATACTCAGATTATTGCAGATTATATATAATATAAAATAATAAATTGAATGCTCCAAAGGAAAATATTAGTGCCATCTAAAAGAAAATAATAGACAGAATCCTAAGAATAGGATGATTTTTATTTTGAAAGTAACTTTGAAACTGTTGAGATGGAAGAGATTACATCTATGTTAGCTAAGAGACTTAAGTTTGAAAATAGTGAAGAAGGATTGAATGAATCACTTAAGTTCAAGAGATGCTGTTTCAGTGATGAAAAATTTATAAGTTGTAATCCAGGATTAGAAATAATTACTTAATAAAAAGAGATTTCTTTGATGCCTAATGAAAAACACTCTACTAAATAGGTTAATTAATTGAAATGTGGAGAAAAGAGATCAATACAATTTAAAAACATTACAGAATTTAAGCATATGAGAACTGGTGAAATCAACTATCTAGAATTTATTGGATTTCCTGATGTTCAAAATACACTCAAATTCAAAAAGAAAGAGGGGAACAATAAAATAACCAAAAAGATTCACAAATTTTGATTACATAAATTGAAAATAGTTATCCATATATTTCTAGAATTTAGCTACTAATTTATATACATTCTTTTAATTTATTTTTTACTGAATATTATAAGGGATTTCTTATTCTATTTATAATTATCTAATTATTAATCATATAAATATAATTGAAATCTGAAATGAATTGTTCCAACAAGAGAATAATTAATAATTATTTATTAATTATTTTTATAATTAATATTAATTTAAGTATGAATTATAAACCAATATCAGATGATTAACATTCATTAGACATAGGAGAGGAAGATGGAGAATTGGATATTGTAGTAAAGAGGAAAGAAATGCCTAAATATAATTAAAAGTCATTTTTAATGTGGATTATAATTGTTACATTTCTTGGTGCTATTCTCATATATGTTGGTTAAAGTAATTCAACTAGCACTGACTAAATTAAGGAAGATAAAAATAAAAATTATAATTTCACAAAAGTGAATAAAACAAGTAATACGTGTTTTTTAAATTAAAGTCATTCCTGATAAAAATGAAATATAAGTAGAACCCATCTAACATATAAATTAATTTGAAGATAATATAAACGACGTTCAGAAGAAGAATGATTCATAAACAAATTCAGACAATATTAATAAAACTACTATTGATATAACTAAAGAAGAAGAAAATTAGGAGAGTTAAGAAGAAGAAGAAAATATTGATTTTGAAGGTAAAAATATTATAATAACAATAAAATTAGAATTATAAAAATAAACAGATTAATTAAATAAAGAAATAAAAGACTATTTTAATAATAAGAATGAAACAGAAAATTAAGAGATAATTAATGAATTTTCTAAGGATCCAAGATATGGTGAAATATTATGTGAAAATGGTTATTATATGAATAAAGATGAAAAGAAATGCATAAAATGTGAAGATAGATGTGCTGAATGTATGCATATTATTGGAACATGTTATAAGTGTTAAAATGAGGTATCATTTAATCTTATTAAGAGTTTTATTTAAACAATTATGGTAAATGTATTTAAAAATGTGATGGAAAACATGATTCAAGTAATCTATTAATATCAGATGATAATAAAAATTAAAGTATTCCTATTTGTTTAGTCTATAATCATACTTCCTCACTCTTTATGTCAGTTCAAAAGTCTAAAAATACTCATTTTGTTTTACCCTATTTAATCATACATCCAGCCACTAGCGTTTCATTAATGTATCATAACAATTACCCTCTTGTATATTATTTCAACAAAGACATATTCAATTTTGAAGATGGAATGAAATTGAATGAAATTATCACTTAAGCATAAGAAAAATAATTAATCGTTATTATTATAGGAGCTCATACTCTTTATGATTTTTCTTTGTTCAATACTTTTTTATTCTAGGAAGCCTTACAAAATATCGAACATTTAGTTAAAGCAAAAAGTTCAACTTTCAGGACATTTTTTGGTCAAGATTATAATGCATATGGAGTCATTAGAGAATATTAATCATAATACAAAAATAATTCTGTTGATTTAGTCATATCAGATGATCCTATAGAAATTGATCAGTAATTCATAAATTTATATATTTTCATAGTGAATACTTGGAATCTAATTTGTTAGTGACTCATGAACAACATTATACTGATTATAATTTTGAATCATTATAAGGAGCTTAATCATAAAAAACTACTGTAATTCTGTTATTCCACACAAAAAATGAATAAGATCAAAAGGATTATTGTTCAAGATTTCTTTATGTTTCTTTCTTGCAATGTGTAGTGAGAGAAATTCAAATAGATCACATTTAAAGAATGAGATAAGGATTTGAATTAATTTCATAATTTGTTGTATAACCAGATTTATGATGAATTTTGTATTCTTTTACTTATGTATTATTAAATCAAGGGAACAATCTAACAGGGTCTCTAGGGAACATACATGCATTTCTTATATTCTTAAGATTGAAATATAAGAATGCAACTCTTTCTAATCCAAATGCACATCCTCCATGAGGAAAAGCACCATATCTAAAATGATTATTTCATCATCTATACCTAAATGAATCAACATAATCTTTCAATGGTTCAACTGCAATACCTTTCTCTTTAATTTATTTAGTTAAAAGTTCTGGATCATGCACTCTTTATGCACCTGAAACGATTTCCTCTCCTCTCATGAAAAAATCATATGATAAAGTATAGTTAGGATCATCATGACAAGGCATAGTATAAAATGGTCTTGCTTTCTTTGGATATCTGTGAAGAATATAAAAATCAGTTCCAAATTTCTCTTTGACTAATTTTCCAAGTGACTTTTCATTAGTAGTATCTAAATCATCATTGGGATCTTGATTAACACCTGCTTCATGTAACATCTTAACACCTTCTTCAAAAGTAAGTTTGAGTACTTGTTCTGATATTTTAAATGGTTCAAATGGGAACTATTAAGAAATTATTTCTATTTCCTTTTAATATCTCTTTTCAATTCCTTTAAACATATATATACACAAATCACCCATTAAATCTAATAATTCAGAAAAATGTTCCTTGATTACCATTTCAATATCCATACTAATAAATTCACATTAATGTCTATGAGTGTTAGAGTTTTCAGCTCTAAAAACAGGAGCCACTTCGAAAACTCTATCATAATCAGCCATCAAACACATTTATTTATATAATTAAGGAGATTATGCTAAACAAGCATCTTAATTGAAATATTTCAATTTAAATACATTAGTACCACCTTCAGAAGTACCTCCAATCAATTTAGGTGTATGGATTTCAATGAATCCATTTTCTACCAAAAATTCTCTAAACAACAATCCAATACCTGATTATACTCTGAAAATTGCTTATTTAGCAGGTGTTCTAAGATCAATAACTCTATTATCTAATCTTGTTTTTAACATGACTTATATTTATTATTTTTCATTTTTATCTTATTTATCTTATTTTTATTAAGGTTCTTCTTATTTCAATTCCTAAACCCCATCTTCAAAATCTGTGATTCTTCTTGAAGCATCTTCAATTTAAAATGGTAACATAGGTAAAGACCTGCTTACAACTTTAATTGATCGTATTCCCAATTCCACTTTTTATGTACAAGATAAGATCTCCTTATTTGGTTATTTCACAAATGCTTCTATATCAACTACAGATTCAAGGGGAATTCCTGAGATATACTTTAACATTTAAGCACTTGCAAACTCACCCTTTTCAGCCACTACTTAAATTGTATTATAATTCTCTCTTAAAACCAAGAAGGCCAACTTTCCCTTCACTCTTGAATTGTGAATTCTAGCCCTTACCAAAATTACTTAATTCACTAAAGTTTAATCAACATCACCAACTTTGATCCATTTTCGATTTGTTCTCTCTTGAGATTAAATCAAATTCAAATCTCCATATCTTCCTACACAATTATCTTCCTCTTATCCTTGCTGTTACTATTATTGTTATTGTATTTCTACGTTTAGATCCATTAATAAATACCTTATTGGTGTCCTTATTTTTTTAAAGCTTTTTCTGCTTCCTTTTTTTCTCTTTGTTATTATTTCTTTGACTTTTATTCTCCTTCTGCTCCTACCTCTGGAGGTTAAACTGGCTAATCAGACATCTTAAAAAATTTATTCTTTTATTAAAAGATAAATCGAAATTAAATGGGCCTGATTAATGTATTAAAAATTCTTAGTTGTCTAATAATCATATATAATAATTATTATTTTATATCCTGCCTCTTAATGGACATGATCTCTACTAATTGCTCTACCCATAATACACTGATCTAATATATATTACAATAAATTGCGAACATTCTAATGAACAAGATATTCGTTAAAAGAAAGGTATCAAATATAATTATTATTTGGAAAAATTAACAGAAGAAATCATCAAAACCATTATCTCTTAAAGAATTAAAGCAGAGTCTATAGATTTCAAATAAATTGAAGGCATTCAACCTGGATTTACTCAATAATGAAGAAAGAGATCGAAATATTGCCGTTAAACTAAAAGTCATACAAATTTATATGCTACTAAACCATCCCATCTAAAAAACGATTGATACACATATTCTTTAATCCTTAATATAAGATCTCTATGTAAAAGTGGATTTTTATTGAATTTTCTGATTATAAAATGCCTTAAATTAATTTACTAATGTTCAACAACTTTCTCAAATTCATAAAGAATAAATGATTTAAAGAAAATTAAGACTAATTCACTTGCTAACATAAACAAATTTCAAGAGATTGAATTTAATCTCAATAAATTGTAAAATTGGATTTTAATCTTTAAATTAGTGAAATTATTATTAAATAATATATTTTTAAGATAATATACAATTAGATTAAGATTATTATATTTGATCAATATGCTTCCGAATTTCTGATTTACAACAAAAAGAATAGATTTTCAATAAAAACATATATTTTAAATGATAAATTATGTGTTTTGTTTTAAGTTAAAATTATTATCTTATATCCAGAATGTTAATGAATTTATAGATCAATTTATTAGTTGAATGTTATAATAATGAAAATATATATTGAATTTCTCAATCAAGCTTAACTTTTTTAGCAACTGTATCAGCTATAAACGAATCCATACCAAAAATATTGTCAGCCTTTTCAAATTAAACTGGAACATTTCTAATATTCTTATTACTAAAGTTATTTTAGGATTTAATACTTATCATCTTCTTCTCCTTATTGAACTCCAGAATATAAATTCGCTCTAGGTTTCTCATTGAATAAAGGTTTGTCGAATGCTTCATATTCATCTTCATCTCCAAATCCATGATTCACTCCTTGAGTTTAATTAAATAATCTTTGATCATATAATGTATTTTAAGTAGTAGGTTATGCTTAACCCAATGCAATTTTTTCACTAATGTCTCTATCATTATCTCTATTAAGTTTGCTCTTCTTTCCTTGATTTTCCTATCTTAACTATCTTTCAAGTTCTCTTTTTCTTAAATATCTTAATTCTTCTCTGGCTTACAATTCTTATTATGATTAATTTTCTGGGACATCTTCTTATTTAGTTGTTTATTCTAAAAGAAGATTCTTCCTTTATCTAGCTTCCATTGCTTTTTATCTATTATCTTCTTCTTTTTCTTAATATTCTTTATACTACATAGATTTTAATATTTTATTCCTTTCTTCTAATTCCTTTCTAGATTGTCTTTCTGCAATATAAAGACCATCAGTCAATTATGCAAATTTTGCATTTACTGTATGCTTTATTAAAATAAATGATAATTAAATACATGTTAAAGTGTTCTACCATCTGCAGACAATCTCATTTCTAAAGGGATTGTATAACCTTTGGCATTCTTCCAATTAGAAATACAAGGAGGAATTTTCCAATCTTGTTGATCTTTTAATGTTAATTTTCTTGGTGGAGATCTCATTTAAATAGGTGGTGGTGATCCTGGGCCTTTAGGAATTCTTTTATGTTTAAAACGAGGAGGTTCCATAGGATCTAATTATTAGGCTTGAACTCTTAAAAATATAAATAAATTTTTTCTACTTAACTATCCTCTCCTAACCAGTCTGTTATTAATCACCTTATTTTGGAGTATATTTGATATATTATTATGCAGCTCCATCTGAAGCTCTCAATTATCCCATAGTTGCACATTATTTTGAGAAAACTAATTAATCTAATTGCTTCTTTGTGTGAATTTAAATCTATTCACTAACCTCTTTTGAAGGTTTTTAAAGTTCAGCTTCAGAGAGATATGTATTTTTAAAATTGTGAGCGTATTATGCACCATCTGTTCCTCTAAAGGGTTTAATCATATATTTATTATAAATATTTAAATGTGTTTTTAATATTTTATCACTATTTATTAATACTCAACTGTTATTATAAAGTGGAAAGCGAAAATTCAGGCTTATATTCAACTGGAATTTCAATAGGTTTGTATTATTTTGTTGAAATTTTAAAGCCTTAATATTTTATTTACATTTCCACTCCGATTTTATCTTCTCTTTATTTCAATAAAACAAGTGGCTCAGGATTACTCTTTGCTAATTCAGGAAATAATTCAGGATGATAACTGTATGGTGGTGGAGGATAATGAGTTCTATTTGGATTCTCTCTAGGAATAACATCAACATAAAATGTTTTCTTAAATTTATAAGGATCTCTTCTGAAGTATACAATACCCTTTATAATTATAAAATCACCATACTTCAGCTTTAGAATGAATAGTGTGATCTTTTCCAACTGAAGTATTTTATCCTGGTTTCCATCTAAAACCTCTTTGTCTAATTAAAATATCATTTGGAAACACTTCCTCTCCTCCAAATTTCTTTACTCCCAATCTCCTACCTGCTGAATCCTTAGTTTTTTAAGTTGAACTAGCTTGCATCTTTGTTGCAAATCCATAGCAAATATTTTCTTATAAGGATTTGAAATAATTCTAAGCAAATGCCTTAATCATATTATTTATTTTAATAATTGAATACAAAAATGTTATAATAACTATCATCATTAATGAATAGATGTCTTCTATTTTTGATTAATATTTCGCTTAGTACTACCACTTCTACTTCTAGGTTAAGTTTAAATACTTTCTATAAAGATTATTTAAATGTTTTTTACAATGAATATTTTTTTATAAAATACTTGAATTTTAAGAATTGTTTTTTGATACAGTGTAATTTCCTATGTGTGTTTTGATATTTTTAATGGCATTATGTTATTATATTATATCATTGATTGAAGATATGGAATTATGCTTTATTTAATAACTTTTTATTTAATCCTATTGTTAATTAATTGATTGTTAAATTGAATTCATATGATGATTTTATCCATATTACAAAATATTGAAATAGTTCTATTTCAAAGAGCCTTATGATTATGTTGGATAATCAGTGCTTTCCTAGAACTAACTACTTAATTTATGTTCTGAATATGAATTAGTTTTATTCGTTTCTTTACTATTTGGCTTTCTTTAAACTAATCCTTTTATTTATTAAGTATTTTTGGTTATTTACTGAACCTCATAATCTACATGATCAAATTCAATGGTTCTCTTTTATTATTCAAATTCTAATTATTAAATCTTTTCCTTGAAAGATATTATTTCATTTTGTAAAGATTGATTTTCTTCATAATATTTTTGATTCTCTCTTTTCAAATTCTAATATATTATAATCTAAATTCAATATACATTCATAATATTTTTAGTTGTTTCTAATAATTCATTTCTTGTTGCTTCACTTTCATCCAATTTTGATTATATTGATTCTGCATATAATTTCAATTATTATTCTAACTAAGATTAAATTAAAACTAAAATCATACCCTTATATGATTTCTTATCTCACTCTCATATTTAATAACTGATTATTCTAATTTTTCATATTCATCCTCTGTTCTAATACTTTTTTATGACATATTTGGATCTAAACTATTTTCTAATTTCCTTTCATAATTGCGAAAGCTTACTGGATTTTTCTCTCAATCTTCAACATTAGATTAGTGAAGATAATTTTAATTGTGTTTACTAATTGAGTCAAATTTTCATAATCTTTCAGTTCTTTCTCAATTTCATGTAAATCATTTTTGGTCTCTATATATTTCTCAAGTTGCATCAATATTCGCTCTAATAAATCCTTAAGTGAAGACTCCATTTCTCTATCAGAATATGTTATCAAGCTTGTTTCACTCATTAACAGTTAATTTATTTATTAAATATGTATTTTTAAAAGTTATTTCATATTAATATATTATGTCCTCCAATATCATTAAATTTAGAACATAAAATTAATAAAGACAAAGATAATTATTGATCATTATTTGTTAAAATGATTTGAACGTATAACTTCCTATATATATATAATTAAAATAAATAAAATCTAAACTCATATCAATTTCTCATTCACAAAATAACTTCTTGTATTTCTTAAAAAGTTATCATCAAATAAAATTGATGCCAAAGGTACTGAATATATAAATTTAGTCAATAATTTATAATTTCTCAATTATATATTCTAATCAAATGTAAGTAATAGTAATCCATTTATTACTGAAATACATAAACAAGCTATTGTAATTATCTAAAATATTAAATTATATATCCTTACATTATAATTCACTTCAACTGATTAATTATAATAAAATAAATCAGAGTAAAATCTTTCAATTAAATATTATAGACTGTAACTCAAAATTGTAATCCCTTCTAATTCTAATATTGGATAATTTGATCTAATTGTAAAATTTGTATATTCAAATTCAGTCTTTATCTAATTTTTTATATCAATCAAAGCAGCTGAAAATCCTTTTTGTAAAACACCACCAAGAGTACTATTACAGATATTTTAAGTTGTATCTATTACCTAATATAATTTAAAATAGAATTACAAATAATTCTTCACATAAATTTCCATGACTGAAGCTATATAATAGATTAAAAAATTCTTAATCAAAAAAATAATCATTAGATTATAATGTCAATTATTAATCAACATATTATTCTAATCCTGTTAATCCTTATTATGCAATTTTATAATATTCATTTAGATCTGTTTAATTTAAAAATGGTAATGCTATTTTGTAATATAAAACTTCTCTTGATTGATATAAACTTAAAACATTGATATTTAAATTAGCAAATACTTCATAAAGTTTCCCAGTTTATTTTATATTTGTATATGTATCTATGATTTATATAGTCAGTATTATGAATGTTAAGGCTAATATTCCAAAATGAGTTAATGTAAGTAAAATTGATTTAGGTTTATAATACTAAGCAACAATTTAATTTTTTTTTTATTAGTGTTTTAAATGTTAAATGCATTAAGATTTAATCATTCCAAAATACTCTTCTTTTTCTGGAAAATTAAGTTTATAATTTTAAATTTAATGATAATTCTTTTCAATCAATTCTTACAATATAGTTAATCGTTAAATTTCT
The DNA here is from genome assembly GCA_000733385.1 of Paramecium biaurelia. Lineage (NCBI taxonomy): Eukaryota > Ciliophora > Oligohymenophorea > Peniculida > Parameciidae > Paramecium > Paramecium biaurelia. The sequence goes on from JPFL01000270.1 coordinate 35,991, forward strand.
AAATTTATAAAATTTTAATCTTAATTCAAAAGTAAGAGCTTTAGTTTTTCCTTTTATATCTAAAAAAATAAATCAGAAAAAGTTAATATGAATTAAATCATTATAAAAAAGAAAATTAAAACAAAAAAGATTACTAATATTTTTTATTCTGCATCATCTAAATGTTATTGCTAGGAATCATATGCAATTTAATTTGCTTCTGTAAAAGCATTCAATAAAGTATACAAATTTTTATAACAATAATAAAAGTAAGAACTCTCATAATCAGCTTATCCATCTTAGATATAAGCATTTTAAGTGTCAAATTAGTAATTCAATAAAGTAATTAAACTATTTCGAAGATTAAGTTCATTTGTTTCACCAATATTTCCTTTTTATAAAAATTCCAAATTTAAATATTAATCATGATAAAGAGAAAAAAATATTGGTTCAGTTAAGATACCAGATATTCCATTCTTAAGTTTTTCATAACTTCCAATTAATTTGGATTTTGGATAAATTAATAATTCCAAAAATTACTATTAAGTAATTAATTTATAATATAATTCGACATTATAATTTACTATTGACAAACGAATCAATTGAAAAGACAAAATTGGATAAAATATATCATTTTTCATACTTAATAATTTGAAATCCTTCTGAAAATGATGAAAAAGATCTATTTCATACAAATACTATGTTTAATATATAAATAAATACCAAACTGAAGCCAATTATAGATACTATAATTAAAAGAACTCTGAAATATATCTTTCTCTTAAAAATTTAAGGGATTTTTCTTGAATTTGCTAATTCATAAACAAGAGAAAATTATCGATAATATATTGATTTTTGCATTGCTGAAACACCAGATTATTGAGAGGAAATACCCTCTGTTTGTAACTTTTAAATTTTTTATTTTTTCTTCACTGTATGTATATCTATTTCCTCACTAATATTTTATTCTTCATCATTTTTCATTATTACAAATTAGATATCCTATTAAATATCTGATTCCATCAAATTTTAACCTCTTAATTCAGATTTTTATATAAATTATTCATTATATAACTTGTCTTCGTGTATACTCTAATCTATCAAAAAAGGTTTATCAATTATAATTGACTCATCCAAATGTGTAGTAGTAATAACATATTCTGATTGTTTAAATTAAGAAATATATGTATCCCCATTGTTATATATACGTTTAGGATTAATTATTATAAGTTCATAATAATTAGATCCATACTCATTTCTTTTTTAAGAAAATTATAAATCACATTAATAACAAATCAAAGATTACTAGTAATTCCATAAGGATTGAATTTTTATATATTAGGATTATATGAAGTAGGATGAATTTATTTTATTAGGGTCTACAAAATAAAAAGTTTATAAATTATAAACTTGATCATATTGTAATTATTCGATATTTTCAAAAATAATATACATATCCAAACCAATAAAATATTAAGCAAAAATTCCATCAATATTGAATACATCACAAAAGAGCTCATCATCAATATTTAAGATTTTTTTAGTATCATCTAGAAATATACTATAAGAATTTTCTTTTCTTTTTCGAAAAAATACAATCATTTCAATAGATGTTAAGTTTAATTAACTTAAATCCATTAGTAAATCAATTTTTTTACACAAACATGGTGATATCTAAATGTAAGAGTCATTAAGTTATTAATAAAACTTATTTTGTCTACCTGCAATAAAACTTTCAATTAATTTCATATGAGATATTTGAATATAATTGGGTATCATATCTTAAAAGTTTAATATATCTAATTTGTTAAATTTATCTAATTGATTATATTTACATTTGAGAATTTTGATATTTTACTTGTTGTTTATTTAAATAATCATATTGGAGAATTAATTTGTCAAAATAGTATTGCTGAATTTGAAATTAATTTCATCATTAATGTTGGAAGATGAATTTTGATTCTAAGAAGAAATCATATCATTTAAAATTTCCATTTGATAAAAAATTAAAATATTTTATTATTTCTAATCTGATGTTTTTTTCAAGTATACTTTTAACTATTTTAGTCCATTTAACTAATTTTGAATTGATTTATAAGCTAATTTCTCTAGATTTTATTTAGTGATATTTGAATTTACTCTTTCTAAATAGTTGATTTTATTTTGTAATACTTAACTTATAATTTTTCTAATTTAAACACATTAAACTTCAACATCGAGGTATTCTTTTATGACAAAATGAATTTTTTATGATTCATCCTATAAATTATTCTTTTGATTCTAAAATTATTATGCTATATCTAATCTCATTAAATCTTAAGCTACTTTTAACACTATTAATTTATGCAAATAAGTAATTTTGAAAACTTTTCTTTTCATTTTATAATTGTCTGTCATTAAAATTTAATTTTAAAATTTAGTTCTATCTGATTTTTGAAATATTATTTAGAAATACTAGTAAATTTAAAGGTATTACTTTAAAAAAAATAATAGTTATAAGTAACTAAAGATTTATTAATCTTAGGTACATTTGAATGTCATAGTTGAAATCAACCTTTCATATTGAGATAATAATTCTTTAAAATATATTTCATATGAGATTTATTAGAAATTTTATGATAATAATCTTTTTTTACATGTACATTCAATATTATAACAAGTTTTAGAGTGCCTTTAAAGAAACATAAGGTAAACTAACGGTTATTTAAAACTGTTTTTTTGTCTGGTTATATTATAAATGATCTAGAATTGAACAAAATTGCAATTTTCAATACTAGAATTTTAGAAATTTATAAAATGTTTTTACAAATCCATTATAATTTGATTTTATAAATAAGAAAAAGGCAAAATTAGTAGAAGTATCCAAATTTCTTAAAATTAATGATATGGAAATAATTCATGTAATACATACTACAAACATATTGTAATATTTATCAGATTAATAACTAAAATCACTCTATAATAGTATCCATAGATTAATTATTTTAGTTTTTACATTTAATATATTTATATAATTGATGATATAATTGGTAACATTAATTATGTTATCCTAAAAATTATATCATCATAAATATATAACAAAAATGATAGCTATATAAATTTTATACCAATTCTATAATAAGTTAGATTGGATTCATTTATCATCAAATGTTCTCTTTGAAAATCTAAAGCCCAATTATAAGAAAACATATTCACAAAGAAGAGAATTAAAATAAAAATTCCTACAATAGTGATGAAGCATAAAAAGACTTTGAAAACATCAGTTATATTTTATTAAATCGTCTAAAAACAAATGTCTATTATTATATATCCCAATGCTTGTTTGCTTAAGTTAATGGAAACATTCACAAATATAAATAATACCTTAATAAAAAAATTGGTGTTAAAGGCATTTTATAATTCAATCACTAAATTTTGTGATCTACTTTTCACTATTAAAATGAAGCAAATACAACTAAGAACAATAATACATAAAAATCCCAATGAAATATATGCCAATATGGTTGAATTTTCAATGAATGTATTGGGTCTTGATAATATAGTTATTAAATCCAATTCAGATGCAGTACTGAAATGCTTTGAACTAGAAGATATATTAATATAAGCTAGATATTGTAGTTCATTAATGACTCCCAAAGTGAATGATATCATCATAGGTAAACTCCAAATAAATTATTCCAAAATTAAAGAGCCTTGAACAAATAGAGAAATCTAGTTGATTAATAAGTCCATCAACACTTAAATTAATTTATTATGTTTTCAATTGAATAATTGATTAAGCAGATATAGTAATTTAAAAAGGAATTATATATTTCAAATTTTTTATTATTTTTTTTTTAAATCTTGTGAATGAATATTGTTTTTTTTAATATTCTTAGATTTTTTTGAGATGTGTATGTGAATGATAACTAAAATCTAAACTAAAAATGAATTATTCAAGCTTTAAAAAAAGCTATAATTTAAATATGTTTAAACATTAAATACACCCTATTTCAATTAATGATCAATTATAAGGATTTTTATAATTAAATAGGACTATAGATTTTTACTTAAAGTTGTTTTGCTTTCTACATTTTAAATCAGAGTCTTTTTATTTATCATCAATGTTTTCAAAGGCCTGCTCATTTTTTATAAGTGTCTAAAACTTTTCCTTTATTTAATAATATTTAGTTAATGATTTTAATATGAAAATCTATGGGAAGTCTTCCTGTCATAAATTTAATAATATATCCTAGTAATAATTAAAAGAAATAATTTCCAAAGACTTTTCTATTTAAATTTATAAATTATTTTTGTAATCATCTTTTTAATATAAATTAATTTTTTAATATCATATTGA
>JPFL01000270.1:40328-78472 GCA_000733385.1 Paramecium biaurelia
TTATTAATTTAGGATAAACGATTTCTAAAACAGATTACAAATCTTCTTAGAATAAATTTTAGATCTAACAAAATTTAAGATTAGATTATATTATAGAAATTATAATAAAATTTACTATTTTATAAAATGTATAATAGTTTACTTATTTGATAACATAACATTGTTTCTATTAAATTAAGAAAAGCCTTGGTAAAATTCCTTTTTTAAATATTGATAATAGATATCTTTTCTTGGATTTGAAACTTTCATACTTTCCTGTTTTAGATCACTTTTAATAATTTTTGGAGAATTACTACTTAAATTGTATTAAAAATAATAAACAGATATATAATTCTAATTCAATAATGTTTATACTGATAAATTAAAATAATAATCTCATTTAGTCATTTCTTATTAGATCTAATAATCTAAGAACTCTTCATATGATAAACATATTTTTCCACTTTATTTTAATTTAGTATTGTGAACATGCCACTCTGTTTTATAATGTTATCTGAATTCTTGATTTGTATCAAAGGAAATCAAACATTAAGTACATTTAAATTATTTATTCAAATCATCTTTTGCATTATCTTTTTTTTATTATTATTAAATTGATTTTATTTGATTTTATTCATCATCCTCAACTTATTTTTTCATTTATTGTTATTATTAAAGTTATTACTTTTTTTATTACTTATTTTTTTTAGGTCCTTTCTATTTCTACTTCTTATTCTAGTCTTCATCAGAATCTTCTGAATCTGAAATTTATAATTTTTCTAGTCTCTATTCCAATTCAACTTAAGCAATGTTATCAATTCCTTCAATTTATTATTTGATTGTTGCTTCTATGACTTCTAATTAACTTTTAAATTATTTATCATTAATTTTTGTAGATAATGTTCTAAACAATTGAGGATCAATTATAACAATAAATTTATTATTCAATTGAATAATATCCTTGAGTTCTAATTCTTCCAATATCTAATAAACTAAATCTTTTTATTCATCTATAAAAGAGATGGATACTTTCATAGGAGCTCTTTTAATAAAAAAACACTCCTTAAGTTTTTTAATGCATTGCAAAGCTTATAATTTAATAGGTTTATCAGTTTTCACCACAAATTATACTTTTGAGATTGCATACTCAATAGATTATTGTGTAAGTTGTCTACCTGAAGTGGCATGAATACATTTATCCTATATAAATTTAACTATGTCTCTATAATAATGCTCTAATTAAGCTTCTCTTTCTTTATCTCCAACTTGCAAGTCTCCTTTCTCTAGAATAGTCTTAATAATTTAATCTTTATCATTTGTTTAGAAACAATGTAATAATTCTTTTCCTGATGCTACATCTCCCTTGGTAGCATTTGTAAATATCTCATAAACTTAAAGAACTTCACTAAAATTATTATGAAATAATTATTACCTTAAATCCTTCTCAACTCCATTTCTCCAATTTATAGCTTTATTTTTATAGCAAGCAATCTCAAATTTTTGATTGTTATTTGTACGATATTTGATGATAGCAATATTTGTCATTTATACAATACCTACAGGTTGTGTTACTCTCATTTATTAAAGAATATTTTATTAATGAAATATAAACCAATCCTTCATTCTATTAAAGTTTTTAAACAATGGTTTCACAAGAAATACTCCATTTTATGACTATACTAGAATACCAGATGGATATTTCTGGAAATAATCAAGAATAATGTATTTAAAATGAGAAAGGGATTATAGATTAAATATTATAAAAATTAAGAGGAGATATAGAATTTAATATGAAATTTGACTTGATAAACCTTAAATATTAAGTTTAATAACTTTTTGAAATCTTTTTAATTCAAAACCTTATACATCTTATTTATAATAATAATTAAGTAGAAATTTTAAAAATAATTTGTATTTACTGTCTAGTATTCTTCCTTCAATAATTCAGAATTTACTAATGTAGAACCGAATAAGATAGTTATATAAGTTAAAATTTATATAGAATAATATTCATAAAGTATCTGTGATTTTTTACTATGTGAAAGATTCAAGACATGCTATTATTGGATATTAATGTTCAAATTTATTTTAATAAGTAGGAAATAAAACTTTTGGTTTAATAATTACTATAAGAATATGAATATGATAATCTAAACATTTTTTAATTTTATTTTATTTTTATTAATTACAATATATTTTTATCCTATATTATAGTAATTCAATAAAGTTTTAGAAAAATATAATTTCTCATCTTTGTCTTACATATCAATGTTTGTGGTTAAATAATTTGAATATAAATATAGAAAATGAATAATTTCATGAATTTATATTTATTTTGTTTTCATCTATGATTCCCTATTAAAATATATGATATCTACTTTGTGTAGAGCTATATATAAGAAAAATGGACATTTTTAATGATAAATAGTACAATATAATTATAAGCATTAAGATATTTAAGTTAATGTGAGTTAGATTATTTTCTATATTATAAAATTACGTCATGAAGAAAATTCTTTTGATAAGTCTTGTCATTGTGTTGTCATACTAGACAATAGAATATAATACATATGATGAATCATTTGCAAAACACTTGTTTTATTTGACATCTGCAAGTTATTGTAGTGAGTAGCATGTTAAAAATTGGAACTGTGGTAAACCTTGCAAAGAACTTAAACCAATCACTGATATTACATTTTTTATAAATGCAACAAATGATAATGCAGGATATGGTGCATATCATCCTGAGACTGATGAAATCTATTTAGTTTTTAGAGGGACTTTACCATGGAGTCTTACTAATTGGGTCGAAGATATTGACTTTATAAAAACAGATTATCCTTATTGTCCAAATAATTGTTAAGTTCATAGGTATTTTAAAATTGTATTAATATCATTTTAGAGGTTTCTATTATTCTTTCCTTGGAATTTAAGATTAAGTTTTAAATTGTTTAAATTCATTAACAAAGAAATATCCTAGAGCCAAGATAACCATTACTGGACATAGTTTAGGAGGTGCTTTAGCCAATCATGCATTAGTATATTTGACAACAGTATTTTTCATAAACTATTTTAGAGAGGCTTTGCTATAAGTAAATTCTATACTTTTGGATCACCAAGAGTAGGTGATAAGAACTTTTTCACTTATGTTAATTAACAAATGTTTCCAGGACCTAAATTTAGAATTACTCATAATCATGATCCAGTTCCTCATCTTCCTGCTTCTATTTAAGGATTCCATCATGTGAATCAAGAAGCTTATTATAAAGATTATTTACTTATCATCCATAAAAAGTAATAATATAATAAATTTTAGAGTTTAATTATGTAATGATAACCTCAAAGAAGATGACAGTTGTTCTAATTCTAATTTAGTTGATTTAGCAGTATCTGATCATACTAATTATATGGGTTATGATATGTCATTGGAAATGCTCGCTTGTTAGTGATTTAATTTAAATTTTATAGAATAAATTAAAATATGTAATAATCTGATCCAAATCAAACCTAAAACTGGGGCAATAATAATACCTTTGAGATTTCAGCAACGTAATAGTAATAACCTTAACAATAATATATTCCAAATCAATAACCTAATGCTTATGCTTAATAATATACATAATATGGACAATAGCCTTAATAAGTCACTTATGGATAAGTAATTAAAATTTTAATTATTTAAGCCTATAGTTACCACAGTTTATACTTAGCCTGTTTAAATTGGAACACCTTATTTATAGTCAGTGGGTGGAAAGTATTATTCTTATTCATTAGTAATTTTAACACTCCGCCATCATACAATGCTAATGGTGCACCCTTTCCTATTTAAATTATTTGTCCCGTGTGTAAAACTTAAGGAATTACCAATGTGACTACAGAAATTGGAGCAGGAACATATATGGTTTCATGTTTACTATTCCTATGCACTGGGTATATAAATATCAAATATCAAAAAGAATATTATGTTGTTGGGTTCCATGTGTTATGCCTGATTGCCAAGACAAAATTCATAAATGTTCATCATGTTAAACAGAAGTTGGAATAAAATAGTATGATATATGTTGAACTTAATATAAATTTAATGACATAATAATTAACATTTAAGTTCTTCTTAGAATATCAAATAAATAAATTATTAATAATAATCTAGAGAATTATTGAACAATTAAAAGTCAAGAGAAAACAACTTCTTAATAAAATTATGATTTATATTAGTTCTTTTTAATAACTTTCAGTATTTTTGTGAAAAAGCAGAATTAACAAAGTTTGAAATCTCCATTCTAGAATTTTCAGTATTTATCTTAGATAATTTAGCTGATTATATTTGTTTATTATCCCACTCTAATTTTCTATTGATTAATTATTCACTAACTTATATATTTATATCTCTTTAATCAAATATTTCCTCCTATTATTTACAATTCTGTAATTATTCTATTAAACTTTATTCTACTTCTCTTAATTGTTGAACTTATTTACTCAAATTAAATTCAATATTTTTTATTGATAATTCATGTTAAATAATAGTCTATAATCCTGAATTCAATTTATCTATTTATTAATGATAATAATCTTAAAAAAATAACATAAATATATTTACTTTCCTTCTAATTCACATTTTATAATTAATATTTTAATTTATCAACATATTATTCAGCTTCTCTTAATTTTGAATCAATAATATATTCTTTCTCTTATAAACATTTCTCTTTAATCTTCAATTTATTTTTTTCTATCTCTAAAGTGTTTTGTTATTCCTCTAATTATTACTTACTAATCTATAATTATTATTCCCTCTCCTTCATTTTCTCTTCGTGTAACTAAACTTTCTCTCTGAAATTCTATTCTTACTCTCCTAAAATATTTAGTTTCTCCTTTATTTAAGATGCTAAAATACGCATTTCTTTCTCCCCTTTGCTTAGTTTCTTAATATAAAATATACATACATTCGCTCTTTCCTCTATTGATTTATGTTCATCTTCCATAACTTACTTTGTTCTATCTAACTCTTCACATTTCCATTTATATTTTTCTTTTATTCTAACCAATTCCAATTAATTTGGATCATTTGTTACTATATCAGGAACAGTCAATTAATATTAGGTAGCAAATCTAACACCTAATTTCTTTTCTTAAGTGAGATCTGGATTTGTTTGTCTTTAACTTAAAAATGATGATTTATGTAAGCATTGACCTAGAGATTTTCTCATAATATTTAACAGATCAATAAATTAAAAATTTAATATTACTACATAAATTAGTATTATCTTATTACATAAAATAAAAAGTAAAATTATATAAAAATAAATAAGTGAAACAATCAAAAGAAAACTATTTCCAATAAGTATAATAATACTCAAAAAACATAGAAACCATAAATATTATTATTAATTACAGTAATTTAAACTACCATAAATTATTATTTAAAATTTCAGTTGCTTTTTTTTAACATTAGAAATTTAACAAAAAAGTTGATTTTTATTCTTTTTTTTTTATTATTTTAATTTATAGTATTTTACTTTGATTCACTTAATGAAATTTGTTGATTCTGTATATTTAGATTTCAATTTGTCTAAATTTTATTTATAAAAATTTTCTTCTAGATAATAGTTTAAAATCATTGATATATAATCATATTTGATTAATCATTATACAATCTTTGGTTTGCTTTTCTCTTTTATTCTTTTTCTCTGAAAACTTGATAAAGTTTTATTTCATTAAAATTAAAGCATACTCAGTACAATGTATCGATATTGAAGAGATATAATACAAAAATTGTTATATTTTGTAATTTTCTTAATATAATTATTTCAATTATTGAAAGTCTGGTATCTGTAACTTATATCAAATTAGAGTCATATTGCCTATTTACAAATTATATTTATAAACTCTTAATAAATGTAAGGCAGGTTTAATGATGATACCTTATTATACATCTCCAACAAAAAAGCCCTATTTCTTAATTATAAATTTCATTATTTTTCATTTTAAGATTATGTCTTTAACCGAATTGGTTAATACTTATGATATAAGAGACTCTCGGCACTAATCAAAAAAGCCAATACTGAAATCTTCTTAATAGAAAATATATTAGACCCTTCCAAGATTAGACTGGGCTGGAAATGAAATAATTAAGGGAGGATCACATAAAATAGCTTTTATTAGTTAATAAAACACACCTAGAACATTTTTGGACCTTCTCTCAAACGAACTATCAAATTAGAGTGATGAAGTTGATGAAGATTACAATGAAATGTTAAACTGTTAAAATGTGAAGAACATAAGTAAACTACAACCAGAACTAAGTGAATAGTCTAATTGCTGTTTTATTTATTGACTTTATTATTGTATTGAGTTATTATTATATTGATAAAAAACTAAAATGAAGTAAAATCTGACTTGATATATATTTATATATAATACACATTTGTACAGAATCCATTTTATTTTATTCAATCCTTAAGCGTTATATTAGTTTTTACTAAAATTCAATATATAGTAAGCAAATAAACTGAAATTTTATATAATATTAAATTTCTGATATAATAAGTATCCTCATTATTATAAAAAATAAACATTAAAAATCATTTAAAATAATCTAATTCTTTTTCAAGTTAATATTAAATTATCATCACTTTTATTTGAAATCTGTGGATATTAGATTGTAAATATACGTGTAGACTCATATTAAAATCAGTTACATTTGCATCTTAATTAAAATTTTTTATTAATAATGCAGAATAAGGAGCCATTAAATTGATGAATAATTAATGGAATCATTTAATAGAGATACTTATCCCAAAATATTCGTGAATAATTCTATAAATTAATTTTAAAGCAGAAAGAAATTAAATAACATTAGATTATAAAAAATCTCTTTGCTTCATTAATAATATATATTTGAGATATTATTATGATTCAGAATTGTTATAAATTAATTAAATATCTCTTTTGATTTTAATGTTCTAAATTAATAATCCAATTATTGCAATTCTTTCAATTTATTTATTTTATTTTTTAAATATCTAATCATAAAATCAACTATTACATTATGTATATATTTTCTAATCTTTTATTGTTTGTGTAACTTATATTGTTTTATTATCTAATTAAATTTTAGAAAATGATAAAACACTTATTAGATGGTTTAAGTTTTAGTTAATATCATTCAAATTTTACCACTGATAAATAGGATAATTTTAATTTTGTCTTTTTCAGTAATAGTCAAATAATTCCAAATTCATTCAAAATTTAGAAAAAGAAATAACATATTATGTTTATATTAATCAAAATTTATAAATAAACATATTCAATTTGGCTTGTTTTATTTGTATATTCTTTAAAGTAAATGTTTAATCAGATACAATCTTTTACTAACTGATTCATTTTTAATTAAATCTTCTTCTAAACCAATATCATCATTTTCAGAATATCTATGAGTTTTTCTATATATTTATTTAAGAGTTAATAATTTTTAAGAATCAAACTGAAAAAATTATGATTACTAATGAGATTTGGATTCAATTTAAGGTAGTTATTATATTAATTCTTTAATTTTGCTACTATCTGTTTCTTAAAATTTGAAATTATATTTGATTGTTTCCATTTCTTAACATAGATTACTTTTTCTTTAAGAACTTTTTGTTTATAAATCTTTTAATGCCATAAACTAATAAGCCAAAGTAGAAAATAAATCTGCATTTTTTTTGGTTTATGTTTTAAAAGCCATTTTAAATATTTCTGAATTTAAATTATTACCCATTTTTATAACATGTTCATTAATAACTTTAATTAATTCTAATAATGGTGATGAAATACACCTAATCAAACTAGCAGTTACGAGAAGTAAAAATGCAGAGCATACAATCTAAATCTATATTTACTGAATATACACTGCCTCTAAATTATCTATTAAGATATCGATCTTATCTGAAATTTCCAATTCATAAGTGACATTCTTAAACCTTTATAAATAAATGAATTTATTACACTATCATGGTTAAATTTTCTTTATTAAATTAATATGCACAGACAAATACTGATCTTTGAAATATTTTATTCATCAAATAAAATGTGTTATTTTCATTTTGATTATTCTAAGAATTATTTTAAATGATCTGCCAATCTGTTTCATTAAATCCAGTATAAGTAGTATTAGTAATTTTAATTATGTCAGTAATGTAATGAAATGTATCCATTGTGCTTTAAATTACATCACCATTTTAATGTACTAATAAAATATTTAATGGTATATTTTAAATATTGGTGTCTGATATAGGTAGTATTTATAATGCAATTCCAAACATTGAGTCATTTCTTTCAAGCGAATGTGTCAATGCAGAATAAGGCAAATTATTACGAGCAGATATTAATATAGGTGAATAAAAGTATTTAGAATTTGGATGGATTTTAGATTAAGTCATATGATTTACATACCTTATGATTATTTTAATAATTACCAAGGTCGAGTAGTTAAATTAAAGTTCTTAAATTTGAATGCATTAGGGAATGTACCAAAAAATTAAGCTTTAGGGATATCGAAATAAGATATTTTAGAGTCTTCATTAGTAATAAATAATTAAGAAAGTGGACTAAGTAAAGTCAAAGTATCATTGAAATCTTATCCCTTATCATTAGAATTTACACTTTCAAATTGTTAGCATATAATATCTGAATTATAGATTACTTTGGATGAATTTATGTTATTCTATTCTATACATTCTTAAAACTAACTTTTGATTATTTTATATCGATTTCTTGACTCTGTAACATATTAAAAGAAATCATTAGAATGCTATAAGTTTGATAAAGCTAACTATATTAATCATAATACTTTGATAATTTTTGTGCTAGATATATTATCTAAGTTGTTAAGAAATTACTTAAACAATGTGTATCTCTTATTTCTATGATAAAGTCTGAGAAAAAGTTTAAATAAAAGTGAAGAAGATTGCTGATTGAACTTAATACGTAGCATATATCACAAGCACAGTGAATGTGACTATACAAAAGTTAATAAGAATTATCTAGCTACTCATTCTTAGAGATTTGAAGTAATTTTTAACTTGTTTAAACATTCACAATTATTATTATATATCATGATTAAATATATTTATTAAATATCAAATAAACATTGTTGAACATATTAAATTTATATTACTTATACTATATACTAACTTTTCAATAATCCTCAGTTTGAGTTTAAGATGGTTAAATTTATTGCTAATCCAAAATATTTGTAAGTTACATCTTACTAATTTTCTTAGATTCCCTACTTTTGGCATCTTCATTTAAAATTTCATCCTTATCAAATTTCTTTAGTCCTGATAGAAAGTTGTCTTCAATTAAATTAAAATTTACCTTCCTACTTTTTTTTATTTTAATACTACTCTTATTATTATGAGTATTATTAATGTTATTACTATGATTATTAATTTTGTTATTATTATTCCAATTTTTTCTTTTTCTCTTATTCTTTTTATTCTACTTATTTAATTTTGTTAATATTTTGTTTAGCTTATCTTAACACAGTTTTATATCTGTAAAATTTTTCAAAAAACTTATCAAAAGGAACTTTTGTTTCAGCATAATAAATTGAAAGATCCTCATATTAGTTTTCAAGTTATTTTAATAAAGTCTCAAATTCCGCTAGTTCAGAAATGACCTATTAATAAAAATTTTATAATTTTTCTTCAACTAAATCTTGGATTGGAAGAGATACTTTTGATTTTATAGCCTTATCAACAATCTTTTAATTTTTTTTTAACTCACTTAAATCAGCATTCAATTAACTCAAAGGAGTTTTTGCTAAAATGATATTATAAATAAATTACCAGCTAATTCAACTTCATCTAAACTCTCATCAATCAAAACTAATTCCTCATCTAGATCCTCCTCTACCTTCTAAATAATAAACATTAATAAATTGCTTTTATTGTCTGTACTTTTTACATCAGCTAATTTCTCCATCATATCAAATTTAAATCCATATGCTCCACCTCTAGCAGATTGACCATTCATATAATTTCCTGCAGCTAATGCATATTCCATTACAACTTTTATATTTTTATCATTTTTTGTCTTCCCAATTAACTTTTGGAACTTAACAATTTTTTATGATAAGTCTTCTGCTAATTCTTTATAATTAAATTGAAATTTCAATGACAATAATCTAAAATATTCTAAATTAATAACCTAAAATCATAACCCTTTACTGAACTAATATTTATACAAAAAATATCTGGTAATGCTAAATTTGTTTAATCTGAATCATGCCATAATCCAACCTCTGTCTCATTTGGCATTGCAGTAATTAAAGATTCAACTACATTTGGCCTTAAAACAGTTTCATCAAGTCTAAAATTTTATATCGTAAATTTACTGATAGAGACTATCAACTATTAATTAATTTGACATTTTTAGTTTGCCTAACACAATCTCTAAATTTTTGATTCTTTCAGGTCCTAACATTGAAACTTTAGCTGGGTTCTAAGATTAATTGGTCCCACCTAGAGTATTTATATTACTTGAAGTTGGCTTAACTGCAAATAAATTCTCAATTACAGAAAAATCTAATTTTAATTTAGTGTCATCTATTTATTCCCAAATTGTATTTTTTATTTATTCTGGTTTAATAATCGTCCAAGGAACTTATTTTAGCTATACATTAGGTTTATGTTTTTATTTTCCACCAAATTAAGGATCTGGACCACCAGGAGGTCTTGGCCCAGGAGGTGGTGGTGGAGCTCCTCCAATTGGAGGAGGAGGTCCTGGTGGTTTTGGCCCTCCTGGAGGAGGAGGAGGTGGTGATGGTGGTTGTGTAGATCCAGTCTTGGCACCAGGTGGAGGTGGCGGAGGAGGAGGAATAGCCAGATCAGTTTTTGAACCTGGAGGGAGTTGAGATGTGGAGGTTTGAGAAGTAAGGACATTTGTTTAATTTTATCCAGGTAATATTGGAGGTGATAATGTAGTATTAGATTAGATTTAATTCTATGTGCTTTATTGTTAGATATACAATTTCTTTTCTAAATTTTCTTTTTCTTATTGTAATTGCTAAAGTTTTTCTTATAGATTTTCTGAATTAAATTATTGTTCTATAGAATAGAATGTTAATAATACTTTTGTTTTCATCTTCAATATTATGATTTTTATGCTCAAATACTTTTTAATTTTGTTTCATATCATCAATTTTTTATGTATTGTTTTTTTATTATTCTAAGACAATTGCTTATTCTTCTATAATACGATTTAATTTTGTCAACTCATCTTAATATTACTCAATTGTTTTTAATTCATTTTACATTTTAGTAGCTTGTATTTTTACATAATTTACAGATTAGACTTTTTCACTTAATTATTATAATTCTTGCTTTTTAGCATATTTTTTTTTAATTAATTTTTCATTTGTTGCTTACAGTTCTCTACATTCTTTATTTTTTTCTGTTAATTAAATTTCTTTTTTCAATATCGTTTAATTTTACTCTTTTAATAATTATAACAATTCTATAGTTAAAGTAGATAAAATTACTTTTAATTTCATTTTCTTGGCTAATAAATTTTTAATTTTATAATTATGAATCTTATCTGAATTAGTCTAATTATAGTCTCAAATCTTCATGAGTATCTGATTTATAAGACAGCCGTTAAATAGGACCTTCTAATTCCATTTTTTGAGCTTTTGTTAATTACATTATTGATAATTTTTCTTTTAATTGATTGACTTCATTTTCTAATTACTGGATAAACTTCTGCTATGATTCATTCTCTTATTGAAGTACTCTATAGTCTTTATTTTTCGATGCTAATTATTCATTTAACTAAGATAAATTAGATTAATCTAATTTCAATTTTTTTTCTAAATCTCCAATTTTTCTTTATAAAACATCAATAAATGCCTCATTTGACTATTTTTTTGAATTCAAAAATTTATTTTCCTCTTCTAAACTAACAATTTTTTCATTGAGGTTATCAATTTATAATATATCTTGGCTATCATTTTCTCTTTATGTTGACGAATTGAATTTATCAATGTACTTGGAAATGCCCTCTGTAAAATCAGTAACAATTTAACTTCCTTTAATTTTAGATTCATTTTTAGTCTTTTCAAATGTTCTTTATGGATTAATTAAATTAGCTTTTCCCATTTCATCTTAAATTAAATTTAAATATTGAGGTGTAAGAAAATTAGATTTTAAATGTTTAGCATGTTACTTTACTTCTTGTTTTTTTTATTACTGTTGAATAGGTAATTCTTTAATATTATTCTCTAAAAATGCCTCAATCTGTCCTTCTATTATTTTAATCGAATTTGAAAATTCTACTATATCATAACACTTTCTAGATTCTCTTTGATAGAGCATTGGTAATGTAATTTCATCTGTATAATTTGGATCTGTTAAAATTTAGTGTTTTTACTTATTGTAATCAATAATCTATTATAAAACAACTTCAAATCTTAATTCATCTGCTTTATATTCAAATTCTTCTATATTATTAGTGATCATTTTATAAATATCCGCAATACCTGAAGTAATAAATTATTGACGTATTCTTTTCCTTTCCACTTCTTATGTCGGAGATATTGTTAAGGTCACTATAAATAAACATATTGTTGCAATCATAACAGAATTTTTACTTTATTTTAAAGTATTCATAAAAAAGATAATTTCATTATCCTCATACAATTTATTTAAACATTTTAGCACATAATTATATCCTTAATCTGTATACAAACATAAATGAGATGCAATTTCTAATACTAAATTTGTCATTTCAACATGAATTGGATGCAAATTTTAAAAAATAATAACCATTAAATCTGGGTTATGCAACATTTATTATTAGTTTTTTTCTATTTTAACTAAAATTTTAAGGATGTTTAATATTTCAATTTAATATAAATAACAAGGTGGCTTCTTTTTTTCAATTATTTATTGAGTTTGTTAGTGAAATCTAAATAAGTTTTCTATAAGTAAATTGATAACATTAGTAAATTTTTATAATTAATCCTATTAATCATGAATCTATAAGTTTTTGAGATATCTTCTTAACTATTCTAAATCTTAAAGAGTAGGGTTTGATAATTTTTAACTAAAATAGAAAACTTCATCATTAGGCAAATTTTATAACAAATTCTACCCTGTAATTATTTTATACTCATTCAGAATTAAACATTTAAAGTCTAAAATATATTATTTCATATTACTTTAAGGACTGCTTTAAAATTACTAAAGAAGTTTTGATTCCACTTTCAATTCTTTTGTTAATTAAGATATCTGATGATCAAAATCCTATGGTATTGTATTCTTTTGAGCAAACAATTTCTTTTGATCCAATACAAACCTAATTGTTAATTATGACTCTTTTATCTATGCATCAATGGAAATTGGGGATATCAACTTCCCATTTGAAATTGCATTCCCCATTAAATTGAAATTTAATTAATATTTCCAAACTATATTTGTAAAATTATAATTCAACCCTAACACATGATCAAAATTTGGAATAGATTGAAAACTATATTAGAATTGTGAGTTCTATAATTGTAATTAATATTCTCTAATGTTGTGCTGTTAAACAATAATTGAAAGTATATATTAAGATTAAGAAAAAATTGATTTCAAATCATCCTGAACGAAAGAGTGATTTCCAATAGAAATCAAATGATCTTTTGCATAATATTTTTTTTAAATTAATAGTTAATAACAAATACATACACTTAAATTTAAAGTAGGTTTTTTATATGAATAACAGAGCCAATAGAAAAGAACTTATTATTTTCATTGTAATCATTACAATAAAAAAGAATAATACATATATTATCGTAATTTGATAATCCTTGAAATAAATAATTTTATAATGTTTATAATATATTTATTCTCAGTAGTATATGGTTATTTCTCCAAAAAACTTGCACATGATTTATATTTGTACACAAAAATAGCTGTTTGTGACACTCAATAAATACAAGAATGGAATTGTGGATATTTTTGTGATTAACATCCTGATATGGATTCAATTAAAGTCATGGAAAGTAACAAACATGGTGTTCTATCTTATGTAGGGATTAATTAGGCAGAAAATAGAATTATAGTTACATTTCGAAGTAAACTTATCAAAAATTTTAGGTACTTAAAATTTACTTAATTTCATCAATGATTTGAAATTTATGAAATAAGATTACCCTTGCAAAGATTGTAAAGTGCATTCAGGATTTATGGAGAGTTATCTAGATATTAAAGAAGATTTATTAAAATAAGTGAATGATTTGTCTATACTAAATCCTAATGCATAATTAACAATAACGGGTCATTCTCTTGGAGCTGCCTTAGCTACTTTAGCAGCAATTGATCTTACAAATATTGGATTATATATTCATACATTTTATATATTTGGGTATAGATTGACATTCAATATTGTAGATCACCTAGAGTTGGAAATAAAGCATTTGCAGAATATTTTAATAAGAAAATAACAACAAAAGACAAAGCAAGAGTAACTCACTTTTCTGACTTAGTTCCTCATTTACCACCATAGTCATTAGATTATATACATGCTGTTCCAGAATATTGGTTTAATTAGGATTTTAAGGAATATTAATAATGTGAATATTCAAAGTTTGAAGATGATAAATGTTCAAATTCTATGTGGAGTCATTCTATTAGAGATCATCGAGATTATTTTAATATAAAATACCGATGCAATGACAGTTTTTATTAAAAGAAAACAAAAGAATAAATTATTCTCTGAATATGAAAACTTGTATGTATTAAATAAAATTTGTAAATTTAAGAAATAAATATATTATATATTCGTTTTATTTTCATAATGTGATTATTCATTTAGAGTAACATAGAAACTTTAAGTTAATTTAAATATTAGGGTTCATAAATTCTATAATCATTTATCATTAATCAACTTCATCTAAAATAAACTCAATTTTATCAGTCTTCTAAATATTTTCATTATGGAATTTTGTTATAAGTGGTTCATCATTATTTTCATCATATTACTTTTATTAAGAAATATTCCCTGTAGAAATTGATTTAATCATGACTTAAGTTTTCATCTTTCTATGCATTCTTCTTTTCTCAAGGAGTTCATCTTAAAAATTGAGAGATTCTGTAATTTATTTCTCAATATTTTATTGTATTTTATCATATTCTTGGAGTAATTGATTCATATTTTAAGTTTGATTTAGTTCATTGTTTTATAACTCTTATTAAATCTTCATTTCATTAACTTAAGCTTTTTTATAAACACTAAATCTCATCTTCCCTTAAACTTTGGCACCTTATTCAGGTAAGGTGAGTACATTCTGTTTCTTTAATAACTATATTGTTTCAGGTCTGCTAATTAAATATTATATTTTTTCAAGGAAATACTCTCTCATAGCACACTTCTAATTATCAAATATTTAAACAAAATCTTAGTAAATTTCTAACATTTAATTTACATGATCTAAATTATAAAGTTTTTCATGAAATCTAGCTTCTAGTTATAATAACATTTTTAAAGTATTATTATCTATTACCATTTTAATTCTAAAATAATATTTTTATTATTTCTATTATTCAACTAACTAATTATACATTGGACATTCAAAATATAATTCATTTTATATAAATTACCCAAAAAAAATTAATTAAACCATCTAATTAATCCATCAAAACAAAAATATATTCTAACAACTATCTAAGTTCACTTATATATTATTTGTAAATTATTATATACTTGATATTTGAATAACTTCTGTTATTATAATTTTAAAAATAAATTTATTCTAAACCCTTATAGATTTTTTTCTGTTGTCCCCAATTTAAATAAAAAATGTCTTATTATATGTGATACAATATAGAAGCAAAATTTGAAAAATCCACTATTATAATCAAAACTTAATAAATTAAATTAGTAGATATAAATGAAGGATTTATATATTAAATACATAAAAATATCAACCAAAAACTTCCAAGTCAGAGTAAGTGATGTATAAAAATCCATCTTCTGGATCCTTTTTCTTCTCATATATATCAATTAATTTAACATCTAATTAAACATTAATTATACCCTCTGGAAGTAGTTGATTACCAATATGAAAATATAAGGATTACTTAGGAGATATTTATAAAGTGTTTTTTAAGGTATCTCTAAACTAAATCATACGAAATCCTTTTGTTACTAAATATCAATATGATAAAGATTTCACATACAATGATTTGTTTAATTATGGCATTTTAGATTTAGGATGTTTCTCCAAAATGACAGGAATCATTTCAGGATGTTGATTTAATTTTTATTTACATTTCATTTGTCTCTCTTCCAAACTATTCAATTCCTTAAACGATTTAAAATTTGTCTATGCTTAAAACATGATTGTTCTTTTTTTTAATAAATTAATTAATTTTTTTTCAATCATTAAAAGAATTTTTATGAAATATACATTAATGAATATTTTCATGAATTTATTTCTTCAATTACATTAATTGATTTTAGATAATTGATTTATTCTTGACTCAATTAATATCTTTAACCATTTTAATCTAAAACATAAGAACCATTTGAAATTAGATATCCATTACCATCCAATTCATATTATTGAATCTATTAATAATCACTTCTAGAATCATCAAGCGTCTATTCTGATATTGCAGACATTTGGCATTTATCTTCCTTATAGTTTAATTTTTTTACATTTATTATTAATTTATTGTTTTAATGGACTTGCTGTGTTAATAGGAATAAGTTCAGGTTTAATTTCCGCAACCATTTACTCAACTATATTAATACTATTAGGTGATATTGTTTAGCTAAGATAAGATGATACTTCCTCATTAAACTATTAAAATCTCTTTAAATCCTAACTCATACAATTTGATTAAGGTGTAGAAATTTGTGATTTTTATATACCTTAAACTATTTCTGTAATTTAATCTAATTAACTCTATATTTTAATTTCTGTCTTATTTGTAGTTTCAAGTATATTCTTTTTTAATTTCTCCATCATAGATTAGGTTTGTATTTATGTTTTCTATTCTTAATTAATTATTAATAACTATAATTCTCCCATCTTCAATTCTAATTACTTAATTTTTTCTTTAATTTGAACATCATTATTTAATTATCCAATTCCAGAATCATATAATGATTTTACACTCTATTCATTACAACTCATTCGATCATTTAATGATTTTATTTAAATTTGAAATTGTTCGTTTAAAGTGTTTTATTCATATTGCAATTAGATTACTTATAATTTTAATTTATCAAAGAGTTATTCTTAAGGTTTCTATGAATCAAAACTATCCTATGTTTTGGCAGAAGGTAAATTCTGATTAATAAATTACATATATTACATTTACAAATCTAATTTAACTACATGAATTATGTTTCACAGGCCCTCGATTTTCTTTACCAACTGATTGTTAACGTATTTCAGATGGGTAATAAGTTGGGACAACTGGTTTCATGGTTCTTGCATAATTAATTGGACCTGAATTCATTTTTATATTATAATTAACGAATAGGTGATAAATGATTAGAATAATATTTAAAATACAATGAACAAATTAAATTTTAAGAATATCATCTTATTTTAAGAATTCCCCTCTTATATAAAGATTCAGAATATGGAATCACTATTTGTATAATAAAATAATAAATGAATTAAATTAAGAATAAGTTGCCAATAAGAACTCATGAATAGGATGCTTCTAGATAATATAATGATAGGAATTCTACTTTATAAAGATGTTCAACTTCAATTCATAATTCTATGTAATATTTAATTCAAAATAAGATAGAGATGTGTATAGAAAAACTCATGCTATGACTTTTCATATATCCAATCAAGAAAAATCTTTCTCATCTTAATCTTAATAATCTGAAAGTAATGTTCAATATACACACAGAAGGGCAACTTCTAATATTATCAATCCTATAAAAAAATAAAAGACACTTTAATATTTTTCTTATATCACATAAATATTGATGCCAGATTATGAGAAAAACATCAATACAATTTCATTAATAGAGTATTATAGATATCATATATTCTAAGAGGCAAAGTATATAAGAATTAAAATGTAAATAAGGATGATCATAAATAAAAGCAAAATCTTAATTTTGGAGAATGTTGGATTAATTATAATTTTGAAAATGTATATATTTAGATCTTATAACAATAGCATCCCATTGAATTATAATCAGACTTTGTTAATGTATAAAAATTGAGATAATGGGAATTTTATTATTATAAAATTAGATGTTAAGATAAAGTTGTACCTTTAAGTTTTACAATGAATTAAACCAATTAAACTAAATTTAAGATATTTTTATCCACAACTAATCCATTTCCATCCAAATTTTCAAGTGAATAAATCTTCTAAGTAAAGACCTGGAAATACGATTGCAAGGATTACAAATATTTTCCATAAACTTTTATTTATATTTCTGTAGTTTTTGCTTTAGAAACCACAATCAAAATTTCATTTTCATTTGGTTCTACCCAAAAAACATTAGCCATTTAAAAAAGCCCAAAAACTAAATCAACAATAATCAAATAAAATCTAACCAAAGATAACTCAACTGGATCTTATCTTTTAAACTAAAAGACAACTAATCTATTATAAAAAGGAAGGAATTTAATTTAAGGGAATATCTTAAATGTAGCTATCTACAATAATGAAGATTATAAGATTTAGAAATAAGTTTAAAAAAAGTTACAAGAAACAAAATTTAATGAAGTAATTAATAAGAGAAAACAATTTGAAATAAATACTTAAGGTTAAAAATAAATTAACTATTTTACAACAGAAATTACTCATCTATTAAAGAAACTTAAATATAAAAAATAATAAAAATATTTGGATTAAAATGGACATTTAAAATCAAAAATTTAATTTGAAATCTTCAGATTGATTGCATATTTATAGTGGATAAATTTAATATATGAAAAACTATAACATTAACATCAAATTATAAATCATTTTTAAAAGATCCAAACAAAAATGACTAAAATCTATTTTAGAGCAAAAGGAAAAATTTGTAAAATGAAAGGCTATACTTTATTTGGAAGAATACATTTAGATGTTAAATTGTAATCATATTTAATTCAATATAAAGTTGTCTACACATGTTTGCAAAGTAGATAAAAAAGAAAGATCGAATCTAAATTATTAATACAATTTAATGTATCCTATCTCAAAGATCATTTTTATGGAATTTTTAATAACAAATCCATTATACATCTAGATAATTACAATCTATTAAAGAGTCGATATATAACTTTACTTTGAGATATAGAATTTATAGATAATTTTTAAAGTTGTTGTTTGAAAAACATTTTGATAGTTATTGTTAAAAATACATAATAAATAAAGAACGTAAGATTTAATAATGCTTTGAATTTTGGCATCAGAATTCTAAGTATTTGATGTATTTTCAATATCTAAGTAAACAATTTGCCATCATATATGGAAGACAGAATCTAAATGACTTTTTTTCACTTTAGAGATAACATAAACAAATTATATATTAAAAAATAGGTTAACCTTTGTCATTGGAGAGTAAAATAGAAGAAAATCATTAAATTATACATTTATTTAAAGTTCCATTATAATAAGACTTCTTTTAAATACTACCTATCTTATATGAATAAACAAAATAGGAGGTCTCTTAATATTGCAAGGATTCAATCAGAAGACCATTTAATAAATTATAATTTTGACAATTGAATATATATTTATGTTGTTATTATAATATTTAATAATAAGAAGAAATCAAATTATTTATGTAATTAATTTAGCTATTGGCTTTTGTGTGTACCTCCTTGGTGATAATAGTAATAATGATGCTTAACAAGTGTCAATTGATTATTTTTACATTCTCATTAACATTCTTCCTAAAAAGCTTTTGATTATGAGTCCTAAAATCCCTATACTTAGAATAAATATAAGTAGAGTTTGTTAATATTTTGAAATCTGAATATCAATTTACTCCTTTGCCATATCAACTATTGATGAATAAGCAGTAATAATTAAATCAGTTCCATAATCTAAATAGGCTATATGATCAGAAGAATCTACAAAATTAATAAAATCAGTTAGACTATTATTTATTTAATCTCCTTAATAAAATTATGGGTATTACTGAATAATTTTATAAACTTAAACAACCAAAGATTTGAGACCTTACTAATAATATGCCAAAATTTATCCATCATAAATTCCAACTAATGTTGATTGACAATCTAGTGCAAATTGAGTGTTGCAAATACTTTGTTAATTCATAAATTCTATTTTTTAACTAATAGTTTTGTCTGTTAATGATCCTATGATATTATTATCATTTTGAATAAAGAAATCTTATTCAGTTCCTTAAAGAACTTAAGAGTAATTTTGAAATTCAGATTGTTATATTATATTATAATATAATGATGAATTAGATAAGGTTTTATATGCTACCATATCAGCATTATTCAATACATTAATGAATGATGACTAAAAAGTTTAATATTTAAAGAGTAATTCTAATCCTGATAATAGTTAATCAGTCAATATAAATATGATTAGAAATATCACTAAAAAGTATGACATTATTACTACCAAGTCTGTGATTAATAGGATTATGTATCTAATTTATTGGATGTTTGATGCTTTTAATTTTTTAATTAATTTATTTTTTTCTTGTTTAGTTCTATTTTAATTCTCAATATAATTAGTTGATGCATTTTCAGAAGAAAATCCATTTAAATATAATGGTTCTATATCAAATATTTTCCCTTCAACAATGAAATCTATCATCATCCAATCATAAACCGATTTTTTAAGAGTAGATGCAAGGGTTTCAAAAGAATCTTATTCTTGTGCAAACTATAATTAATTAATATCTAATAATGCCATATACAGTTTCTTTTTATATTTCCCCAATGTTGAAATCATGGGGATTTGTGAGGATTATAAAATTAATACTAATAGGAATATAATGACCATAAAGATTATTAATATCTATTACTAATACTTTTCTTTTTCAATTTTTGTATCATAACAGGAATCAAAAGCCAATTAAGGAAGCTAACCAATTTCTCTTAAATTTGCCACACTAGATTGAATAAGTTAAAGTTGTAATTCATATTCAGTTGTGAATTGATTTTCAACAACCTTATAAAATTAAGCTAAGGATTTTTCAATTGTTTCAGTGATGGATAAATTTAGTTTTGTACTATTATCAATATCATAAAAAATGGATAATTAAATAGTAATATCATTTATAGTATTTTTTTCTGTATTACTAAAATGAATCAATTAATCAACTTCTTAGAATATCTATTTATCATAAAATACATGCAATTAATCAAAGTTTGAAATATTAAAGTCATATGAATATTAAATTCGAAATAATCCATGTGTGATAAGTGAATATGTTTTTTAAAGTTTTAGTAATATTTATATCAAATTCATACAGTCTCCATAATCATATTAATTCCAAACTGCAATAGAAACAAGTAATATATAAGCAATAACTAAGAGTAGAGTAGCAAATAAAATATAATTTTAAAATTTATATGAATTAGGATATTAGAATTCACTAATTTTCTAATTAATAGCTTTGTAATTCTCATCAAAACTTTTAAGTTATAAAAGATATTAATCTTCATTCTCTACTTTTTCTCTTTCTTTATCTTGATTACTTTGAATGACTTTCTATTCTAATTCATTGTAAAATTTTTGTTATTTACTTTATTAGGATAATTTTAAAATAACTTTACTATCTGCTTCTTTTATTTAAACTTTAAGTAGATCATATTAATGTTATTTACTTTACAATTCAAATTGATTTTCAGTTCCATTGCTTTTAGCACTCTATATACCAAATTCTAGTAATTAAAGACTCTTTCTATTAGATTAGAGCAACTTGTATTATTCTTCTTTAGCAGATGTAATAATATATTAATCAGTTAGAATATTTTATTCACTAAAACAATATTCATCCTATTTAGAAGGATGACTTAAAAATTAGTATAAAGATATTTGATCATCTTATTCAGCTTTTTCACTGAAATTGCCTTACAAACTTATAGAATCTTCTTAGATAACTTCAAATTGAGATTATATTTATGATTATTTTATTCTAGTAGATCTTCTATTTTCTTTTTCAGTTTTTTCCTCTTTCATTTATGACTACATTTACTTTTATGTATCTCTTAATTATTTACGATATCCTTTCTCTGTACTTGCTAATTATTATTCATTTACAGTTAATTCAATAACAAACATTTAAACCTTATTTTCTATTTCATTTTTTTTATATCTAAATTCTTCATAATTAATAGAATAAATGACAGGGATAGGGTTAAAATCTTAAGTTGTAATTCTTTATATATAATTCTGAAATTTATCATAATACATTTATTCTGCTCTTGTTTTCAATTGCCCTTCACTTTCAGAAGATGAATCTACTTTTTCAGAATTCTATATAGTAGTAGTCATCTAATTAAGGTTAGACAATCTCATATCCTATTTTGAAAAATTACCTAACACCAATTATTGATGTTTCCTTAAGAATTCTTCAAAAAAGAATGAACACAATTTCTCATTAAATACAGAAACCTATTATTTGGCATTCATCTATTCAGATTCTATATATTATGCCCTTTTGCCACTTAAAGAGAAATTAGAAGTCTAAATTTTCTCATCCTCGTTTATCTTGCCTAAAACTTTATTATATTATTAAACAAACAAATTTATATCCTCTGGTATAAACATGTATGTCTCCTTGTTGGAAACTACTGTATTACTACTTTCAAGATCTATTGGATTTGGATACTTTCCTTTAGGAGGTAGCTAACCATTCATCAGAAATTCTATTCCAGTCTACTCAATCTCAGCAGTGATAAATGGAAACAACATCCAAATTAATACTTTTAAATAAAAATCTTCTATAGTTAAAGGCTCATTTGTCCATTTAATCTCATAAACATCAATACTAATATTAATAATATTCATAATTTACTCTTCAGATTCTGAATCACCAGAAGATTCATCATTCTCATCAGATTTCTACTTTATTTCCTCTGACTTATTAGTATTATTATTCTTAGGCTTTCTTTACATACGATCTATCATTTTATATAATCCCTATGTAATTCCCATCAAATTTCCATAAATATCAAATAAAACATGTTATTACCCTTTAAATATCAAATTTCTCAATCGTTTAGATTCATCTTTAGGATCTACTTCATCTTATTCTAATCTTTTCAAACATCCAATCATAGAAAAATCAGCCTCTAAATCTGGACTGAAATTATGAGCCAAATAAACTTGACATCTAATGAGTGTTTAATCACATAATTTTGCAAATGTTTAAAAATATTTCCCAATTCTTTAAGTTGATCCTCTTCTAATATAGTTTTACATCATTTCATCATGTACACCCAAAAGCCAATTAGGCATGAGTGGATTGATATTACCTTTTGTATAATCTATAAAGGATGCCATATCTGCAAACCCAAAAAATCGAGGAATCAAAGGCGAAATTACTTTATTCCTGACTTTCCCAATATTTGGTCCAAATGCTATACACACCTTAACTGAAATTGCATCTCCTTTAAAAAAGTTAATGTTTGTAATTTCAAAAGTACTCATACTTTTTTCATATGCCAAAATCTCCTTACAATCTAAGTATTTTATCTATATTTTTACCTTTTTCCATATCATAATATGCTCTAGCATTGTTATATAGAATCAATTAGATAAGAGCATCAAATTTTAAGAATTAAACATTATAGGTTCTTCCATTAACAAAAAATATTGAACTATACTTATTATACTCTCTAGTTATTTATTATTGTAATATTTATAATTACTACAATTACTTTTCTATTTCTATGAATGTTGCTATCTTTCCTTCCTAAATTTACTTCCAAAACCCAGATTTAAATTAACAAATCTAATAATAATTGAATAATTATTACTTAGATCAATAATGGTAACATATTTTGTTTGACTTATTCCATTTAATAGAGATTCTATACAATACTTCTTTCACTTTTACTCACCTATAATTTCACATTTGATATTCTACTTCGAGATTCTGAATTAATGTTGTAATCTTCATCTTTTTACATTTGAGCCTATATAATGAATTATAGAAATAAACACATTTAAATAAAATAGAATGAATATTCTCTTTATTTTTAGAAAAGAACTTTGAGTTCTTAATAAGTCTTAGGTCCATTCCTTTTAAATTTATTTATAAATGTTAAGAATTTCAATGATAGAACTTCAAAATCTCCAATCCTCTTTTATACAGTAGATTTGTGTTTATCAAAACTTCTTTTAAACAAGCATGATACAAAAATAACAGTTTGATCAAGTTTAATTATATTGTCAAATCCAATTTTCTTACATTAACATTTATTTTATCTACAATGAGAATGATGCATAGAAAATTTAGTTATATATTCTATCTCTTTCTACTTACTTTTTTAAGCTTCACTATTTAATTCAAACATGTTCTCTATATATAACAATTCAAAATATTGATTTTACTTTGATATTGTTTAATATACTGTTTATCTTTTCATTTCTACCAAAGCAGTTGTTAAATATTATGAAACAGGCAGTAATATTATAAATATTACAATACATGAATAAGAGTTTAATGAAAATGCTTTCTAGATTGTTGTTATTAGATAAACAATTGTGAATATTGTTAATCCCTAATTATATAATTTTGCAAATGCTGAAAATCTATAATTATTAGAATTATATAGATTACCCAAAAGGATATTCAATGATTGCCTCTCCGATTAACATACTAATGAATAATCCAAAGATAATTTTGGATACTAAAACAAATATAAATTAATTTCTGATCGACATAAAAACTAAAGGAATTAAAAGTAATTAAGCTAGTATATTTATGTAATTAAAGTATTTTCTTAGGCTTGACTAAAAGAATTCATAATTTATAAAATAGATATTTGAAATTAGTAGGCTACCTAAAGCAATTAATAAATTAACAATTGAAAGTAGCAGTAATAATGGATCGCTTACATTTAATAAGTTCCAACAAACGTAGTATAGCTATGATACATAAAATAACCAAGTGAAGTTTAGAAAATAGTTATTTATTATTATTGTGGTTAACTAAATAGGATAATAAATATATACATCTAAAACACTTTTTGAGATACTATCTACACTATTATGGCTTTTCATTATGAAACGATATGTGATAATGATATAGGGAAGCCAATTTAGTAGAGTTATAAAAATGCCTATTAAAATGTTAATATCTTTATTATTCATGAAATATGGGGAGATCAAGCATATTTTTGTGAATGATTTTATCAGGCTAAAAACTTGCTCTTTTGAATCATCAATTAAAAATTATGACAATTACAGAAAATATACTGCAATTTGGAATTTCGCATACCTGAAATTATTTATAGTAGGAGATAAATTCGTTTGAATTATCAAGCCTTGATATTACTTAATGTATTCCCATTTCATATTTGGAAATATAAATAATATAAAATTATAACATATACAAAACTTATGATTCAAAATTAACTTTAATAAAGTCAAACTAGTATATAGTATTAGAAATTAACTAATTTATATAATGGAATGTTAAATATTGATTTCAATTAATTTCTGATATATAATCCTATAAGTAGACTTTGAATTTCTAATCAGTTTTCTCATTATATATTGTTTGAAATTCAAAATACTAAATGCAAGGTAGAAATAAGACATTCAAATATCAATAAAATCAGTTTATTCATCGCAAACAAGATGAAATTAACAAAAATGAGATTATTTATTTCTAAAATAATAATTCATCAGTAACTGTCTGAGTATAACTAAGTATGAACAGAATTTTCTAATGTTTTGATTCAATTATTTTTTTTATATTAAAGAATGTTAATCAATCAGATTATTAATGAATGTCAGAAAATATAGTAAGTCAAAGGCCCTCAACTACTCGAATTATCTTGGTATAAATCATGAATAAACATAAATAGCGTCATGTAAGAATGAATTACTATAACATTTATACATAAATATAGATAAACTTCTATTGATCAAAATAGGGATTAATTATCATATTTTTCTTTATGAAAAGTTTCAAAATATCCATAAATAATGGTTACTGCCAACAAGATTCCAGTTCCTAATATTATTAGAAGTATAATTACCTGATCCGATAGCTCCCAAAATATCAGCTACAATAGTCAATAATCCTATGCAAACTCCTCCACAAAAGGCTGCGACTGGAATGTAACCAGATAAATATTTGACCATTGATTCTTCTCTCAAACCTTTAATTTTTATCTATATTATTATCTTATTGATACTTATTCATCTTTAAATTTTCTAGCAACATCCTTTGCACTTTCTCCTGAAATTTGAATCCAAAATTTTGCAAAGAAACCACACATAAAAACAACAAACAACAAATAAACAACTGCATGAATCGGATCATTAATTATATCCTTAACATCTCTTAATGGGGACATATAATAAGCTAAACCTCCAATAGGTACAGATTAGCCACCAAATTCTGCCTCTTACCATGTACCTAGTAATTTAACAAAGAAATTTGTTTTGAATCTTCTATAAAGTAATTATGAAAGGAAATAAACATTTTAAACAAGGGTACTCTGAATAATCATTGGAATGTTTGAAGTATAAAATAATTTAATTCCATGTGATGACACTAATCCTCTAATTTTTTAACTTGCTAATGGAACCTCAACTCTGAAACCTTGTAAATAAATGACTAATGAAATCACAAACAAAGTGGCCAATAAATTATTTAAATTTGGAGCTGATTCTCTGAAAAATGCATAATACAGTGCTTAGACTAAAAGTATTATATTAATAGTACGTGTATTTTATTTGGTAAATAGCAAATGGAAAAAATTAATAATTGCACCTTCAAATTGTGTTCCTGCTTCAGTAGACAATGTGATAGGTGAAAATGATTTCCAAAGTATGTTTTCACTTACATTTGTTGCAATAAACAATGAAATACCTGATCCCAAACCTAAAAGATTTAAATTTTTATATTGTACCATATCCTTTTTAAAGCATTTCATCTAACATTGTTACAACAACACCAGCAAATGTTAATTATAACAAAATAAGAATGGCATTACCTGCTCCAATTTAATTCACATCACCATATGCCCCAGACCATATGTAGGCCATTCCTTCAGCAATAGCCATAATAAAGGATAATACTAAAAATTGATATTAGAATTACATTTTTATGCTGCATTGAATAATACCTTATCTTCTCTAACAGAATGATTAACCTCAATAAATCCAACTCCACTAAGGAATTATAAAATCATTCCAGATGTTACAATTGGTGAAATACCCAATTCCATCAAAGTCCCTTTATTTGAAGCCAAGATTACTCTCATCCAATAGAAAGGATCAGCCCCTAACATATTTTTTCTAAAATATACCTGAAGTACGGTATACACCATATAATGGTATTTAGCAACAAATCAAATAAATAAAGAGAGTAATTCCTGTAATGAGCACTTTGACCTTCAATGGTTGAGGAAATCTTGGCTCTTGTACTTCTGGAATAATAGAAAGTGCAGGTCTAAGCAAATGAAGGAGTCTCATAAATAAAAATAAAAAAAATTAACACGTATACTACTCAACAATTAACTCTTTAGCATATAATTCATTATAAATCTTTTCTTAATGGTCTATTACGATTTAATTGGCTTCTTAATTATGCCTATATTGAGAATAATTGTTTTAATTCTGCTTCTACTAAAAGTTTATTGATATTGTCACTCCTACTTAAATCAATAACCTTTAAATGTATTTTTTATTTAATATCTAACATTTATATCCACAACTCTTATTAATTCTATCCCAAATATTGTATAATTTCAGAGATAGTTTTCTTTAATTCAATATTCTAATCACTAATAGATTCAATTTATTTCTTATGATATTTAATTACTTCATTCCTTTCCCTTAGTATATTCTCACAAAACTCTTACCATTTTTAATTTATTTGCTTTCCTTAACGCTTTAAAGTAGCTAATTAAGAGTAAATAAATACCAATCTTTGATTACAATTCTTCCTTGTCAACATTATTATTACTACTAGTCTTATGAAAATTGCTAGCACTGTTGCTCATCTTACTCTATTTTAAAGTGTCACTTAATACACTCTTTGGAGTGGTTATTCTGAAAGGATTACAAGTAAGGTCTTAAATTTTACTTTATAAATCATAAATTATTTAAATATTGTCCTAAATGTGGATCTAGTAGATTTCTTCCTGATTTTTCTTTTATACATATTAGTTTATTAACTAAACCATCAAAACAACAATTTACATATTCTACTAAAAACTATACAATCATCTTTTTATTACTTTTATCCAAGTCATTTATCAATTCTGATAGATTCTCTTTATAAATGAAATTCATTAATTATTCATAAAGCTCATCCTAATTATTTTATATTTGATTTATATCCTATCTTTAATCCATCACTACTTATAACTGACATGTCAATGTTTCAATCTCTTAAACATATTATTATTATTCTTCTTTTAATTGCTATTATTCCTTTTCATAATTCACTTGCAAATTCTCATATCCATTAATATGTCTCTCTAGTTCTAATATTTATTTCTATTATTAATCAACTGTCTCTAATTAAATATAATTATACATCTATTAGTTAAGCTTTATCATTATATAATTGTTGACACATTTCAAACATTTTCTAATATGATTTCAACTTCTCCTCATCAAAATTTTATTATCGTTATTAACTCATTCCTTGCTCATCTTATTCCTGATTATCAATTTTTATTGGGTCTGTTTACTTTATTGCCAATGGCATTTCATCACCTGATTAGTGAGCACTTTTAGGACCAACATCAAAAACAAAATTTGCTCTAATGTCTTTATATTTTTTACTCATATATAAATAAAATATATTTATAATTATAATTATATTTCTAAACCCTATATATGTAAATTAATACTTAAATATTAAATTTAATACTAAATTCAGTCTGCATTCTAATTCTATTTCTTTTTATTTCTTATTATATTATTTCATAAAGTTAAAAATATCAAAGTTCAATATTCTTCTTAATGTGTGGATATGGTTTATGATACTATTTTTAGTACTATTTGGAACCATTTTTTTCTTAATTTTTCTCTGAAATATAATTAAAGAGAAATCCCTATTCTTATAGTTTACACTTATGATTTTACCAAAAACATAATGTAATATTTAATAGACTCAAATTGATGTATCAAGGACAATACGGTTATTTTTATAAAATGACTCATTTACTTTAGTACTTAAACTTTCTTATTTCTTCGAAAGTCTCTGTTACAATTTTTATTTGATTAGAATTATC
The DNA here is from genome assembly GCA_000733385.1 of Paramecium biaurelia. Taxonomy (NCBI): domain Eukaryota; phylum Ciliophora; class Oligohymenophorea; order Peniculida; family Parameciidae; genus Paramecium; species Paramecium biaurelia. The sequence continues at coordinate 69,727 of JPFL01000270.1, forward strand.
GCTTAATGGAAATATCTTAAAGGATTATATTAGAAATTAGATATTGCAGTATTTATTAACATATGTTAATTTTATTTATGCTTAGAATTAATTAAAATGATTCTTATAGTTTTATTATGAATACCTAATCAGATTATTAAGTTTATCAATTTGAGTTATAATAGGAATTAATTTGTTATTTAATTTTTGAGATCAGTATTATCGTTCTGATATTTCTATTACAGGTTATATCTACATCTTTACCTTAATGAAGATATTTATATGGTCTTTTTGAGATTCTTTTTCATATTTCTTTATTATTCTTAATATTGCAATTATTAAATTGAGTTTTCAATTTAATGCTTTAATTTGACAACAGGAAGTTGAATCTTAATTGAAGGTCATGCAAATTAGTTTATTTTTAATATGAATGTATTGACTCGAATGTGTAATCCATTTGAATAGCAGTATTATTTTAATGAAAATTCTTTGCTTACTAAAAACACATAGTAAATTTTAAGTTGATTGATCTTAACAACATTCTATTAGTTCATTGTTAATACAATATATTGTTTATCTTCTATTGGAGTTATGATTTCCTTCGTAATAAATTACTCTCCTATTCTTAATGAGTCATCAAAGCACCACGTTAATTGTATGGCAACAATGAGTAAAGTCAATAAAACAATAGATTTTTCCATATATATTTTAAACGGATTTAATTATATCAATTTTTGTATAGTGAAAGGAAGTAGTCTGCTGAGTCAAACACTTTCTTTTATTTCTTTGTCAAAGGAGCCTTAAACTACAAATCTGAAGCTGCATATTTAGTCAACAACAACTCTTCCTACTTTTACTCTATCGTCAAATCTTTCTTCTATTGTTGTTACATAAAATAATCGGCACTGTCAAAGACTTTCTAATTGAAAGATGATCATTTTTCATACTTTTTTTTTATAATTATTTTATTGCTTTTCTGCTAAAGTTGTAACCTAAGGACTTTTCTCTTCCATATCAAGTGATTGTTGAGTAATCAAAGCAATCATTTGTTCTTCCAACTACTGTTATTCTAATTACAATAAATCATTTAAATAGTCTTCACTTCCAATATAACAAAATCGCTATCATAATATAAAATTCATACAGGGTTGTAGGTCTGATTAAAAGCCAATTCAGGTCCCAAGCTTTCTAATCGAAATCTAGATGGTTTAAATTGAGGATTAATCACGTTCATTATTAAATTAAAATTATTGATATCATTTCTAAAGAAATTACCCGATATTAATGTCTTATAATAACATCACTATTACAAAATTATGACTTAAAATTTTTAATATATAGAATGTTATTAAATTAATCAATAATTACCTATGACTCTAAAAGAGAAGAGTTAATTTTCTCTAGATATCTATTATAACTAGAAGGATTTAAAAAATTGACATAGTACTTGATGATTAGAAATTAGTGAATCGCATCAGTAAATTTTCATTTGTAAATAGAAAAGATCTATTATTCTAAATAACAAACAATTCATTTTTTTTTTAATTGTAGTGCGATCAGAATCAAATTGATAAAAGTTTAATAAGAAAATTAAAGAAAATACTATTATAAATCTTATGTTTGTGGGCTTGTGTCATTTGTGGTTGGCATTACTTATTCTTTGAAATTAGATAAAGGAATAATTAATTCGTTTATAATAAAATTTAAAATTCAAAAATTTATAAAATGTTTTAACCAAAATCAATGAAATTCACACCTCACAATTCCATTGTTGGAAATGAAAATGTTAACACATTAAACAAATCTAAGGCTAATAAGAATATGTGTTGTATGAATCATCCTTAAAAATCTGCAAAATATTGTATGGCAAAAGATCTTTCAGTGTCATTGTGTTCCAAATGTGCTATAAATATGGCAGGTAAAGGATTTATCGTTGAAGAAATTAATGGATTCGAGGAACGATAACGAAGAGATGTAATTGATAAGTTTCTAAACTTGATTAATAGAAACCTTACTTAATATGATAAAGCATTATCTGGTTTATTAACCAAAAAATAAGATATTACAAAATATTTTGAATAATAGGTAGACAAAGTAATTAGATTTCATTAATTGGTTACCTAATAGCTTTCAGAAGAGAAAGACAAATTAATTCAATAATTAACATAAAATTTTAAATAGACATCCTTAACATATGAAGAAAATATAAAATAACTCTAAAATTCAAAATAAGAAAGTATTGGCATGAAAAATGATGTACAATAAAATTTAGATCGTATTGTCAAATAAATTGCATAAGAACCATTTAATGAAATAATGAATTGCTATCATAAAACAGTAGAAAAATATATGACCGACATTGAGGATCTATAAAGAAAACCAATAGAAGTAGTTAAAATAACTTTGAATGAACCTTACAGAATAAATGAATTTGTTACTGTAGGTTTATAAAAAACATCTTTAATTAAGAAAAATTTATCTGATATAGGATTGAGAACTATTACAAATGAAGATGTCTATGAAAGTATTGTTAAAAGAGACTCGGTTAATAATTAAAAAACCTCAAAAACATTATCATCACTACCTCGAACTCCAAAAACAGAAAGTTCTCCATTTAAATCAGTTCCTATAACAAATATTGATCTTTATCATACACCAGACTAACAACAGTTAAAAACATTGAAAACTTAACCAAGTCTTTAATAAGCAAAAAATTAGTTAACCTAAGTATAAGAGAATATTGAATAAAATTATGAAGAAGGTCATTCGTAAATGATAGAAAGAGATGATGTTGAAAATTCATATTAAATGATGATTGCAGAATCAGTTTCAGATAGCGAAGACTTTATAGATCAATTGAACTTAATTTAATCACTTACTGTTGGCTAAAATGGACATCTAAACACACTTAAAATGTATAGTTCACCTCAATTCAAGAATCGATGATTTTCATAATATTGTTATATCTAGTTTATTTAATACTTTCTTTTTGATTTATAGAACTAAATAATAATGTTATAAATTTTTATTTTATATAAGATATTGCTTAAAACAAATACAAGAAACCTTAGGATAGTTAGTTATTCTGTAATAATTGAACATACTAATCACTGAAAAATAAAACTATTAAATAGTTCATATCAACTCTTCAGAAAGAAATGAGTTCTAATTAACAAGTTTTGATATTAGGATCTGACAAGTAAATATCAAATTATAAGTCCACCAAAATTGAAAGATTAAAGGAATGAAATAAAACTAATCAAAAGACAATAAATTTGTATAAATGTGAATTACACTTCAAATATTAAATCAAAAGATTGCAGTTGTTAACAAAAATAGGATAATAACTTATTATTATGGAATTAAAAGAAAATTTAGGAAGCAAATAGTACAATTATGAAAAAAATCTTCTTAAACTAAAACTATTACAACACCAGTTAAAAGAACATAAAATAATAGGAATGAATATAAGTAAAAATAGTTCTAAAATATTTAATATTTATTATTATAAATTATGGGTGCACAGTATAGTAAAAAAGCTCATATTCATCATTTGCAAATGTAAGATGAAAAATTTGGGTAAGAAGTAGAAAAAGAAAACATGGAAATAGAATAGGTGGATTAAATTAGTGTTGAAAACTAAAAGTATATTAGAATTTCAAAATATTAGATTCCCATTCTGTATAGTTTGGACAAGCATACCAGTTTTAACTTGGCTTATTCCTTGTATTGGACATACAGGAATTTGTACATCAGAAGGAACTATCCATGACTTTGGAGGACCTTATTATATAGCAATTGATAATTTTACTTTTGGAAAACCATTAAAATATCTCAAATTAAATAAGGATTTATAAGTTTCAAGATAAAGTTGGGATGAGGCAGTGTTAAAAGCAGATGATGAATATGGTTAATAGATGGTAATTAATTTGAAAAACAATAGCATAATTTATTTACAAATAATTGTCACAGCCATGTTGCAAAAGTATTAAATAACATGAAATATGAGGGAAAAAAAGATTATACAATGTTTCATATTTGGCTAATGCTTATTTTAGGTGGATAATATGTTAGGTATTTATCAATATAAATTCAAAAGTATTGGAAGATTTGTTAATACATTTTTACCATCCATAATATTTTATGGCATCATCATAATGGTTGTGTACTCAAATAAATGATTATTATAAGGATGTCAAATATAATTTATTTCCAATTTAAAAATAATTTATATTCAATGTATAAATTACTAAAAAATTTTGATTCAAATTTTGAAATTGTAGTTTTTGGTGAGCCATTCTTTGTTAATTTATGATATTAAATATGTTTTTTTGGAATAACTGATTATAGAGGAATCACATCTAAAATAAATAATAAAATATCTTGATATATTTATATACGTATTAATCATATAGTTAGAGTAGAATAACTTTATTATTGAAAATGTTTGTGTAATAATTTCTTTATTGCAAATGGACAATCCTTTTTATTGAATTCAATAACGAGTACATCTTATTTAAAAGTGACCATCTTAACTTTGTTATTTTAACATTCGATCGAAGAGCAATCAGTTATTAATGAATGTTAATCACCCTATTAACTTTGAAGCTATATAAATTTCAATCCTTTCGGCATCTTAATTAACAATGATCAAAATATTTTTCTAATTAATTCTCAGATTGAGATTATAATAATATCTTACATATAAAATTATAAATAAATATTCTTTATTAAATCAGCATCATTTTAACATATTTAATCCGATAATAATGGCAGATATCAAAATAAATAATCCATACAGTACTATTACTTTTACTCCATCCTGAGATTTTAATGTAAATCCTTTCGCTAATGCAAGCAAAAGTAAAATAAAAACTATAACACATAGAACTGCAATTGAAATGCAAAAGGCTCTTTAGAAATCAACATAATCCATCTCATATTCAATATCAAGATCAATGATGATTCTTAAAACCCAAGGTAATCCTGTACACAAAGAAATTTTGCAAATTGCAGTTTAAAAGAAAGCTTAAGTGAATTCTAGTTTTGTTTCAATTTTAGCAACCTCTAAATTATAATTGGCAAATTAAATTTGTGTTAAAAATCCCAAGAATATCATTCCAATTAATTATAATGGGATTTCCAGCGGCTAATGACAATTCAAATGCCCACCAATCTATTAAATAGTAGCATCCACAAAGCAAAACCAAATTCAAGAAAAAGCATAAAACTACTTTTTTTGGACTACATTTTCATTATAACTTGGTAATAAGTACAAAAATAAGATGAATTGGGAAGAAAATAATAAATAAAACCTTATCTAAAGATTCTTTTGGCATTTCAAGCTTTGATTATTCTTAATTCATCTGTTCATCAGGATTCTAATGTTACGAATTTATTAATCTTAATTATTTGCTTGATGTACAGATTCCATTGGATTAGAATCTATTAAAGGATTATCATCTTAATCGTTGTCTTGCTAATCATTTTTTTATTTTATTGCAGTTTGTGGCTATTCATCATTAAATTATTATCTTTGATGTTATCTTGGTTTTTAAAGATTTGAATAAAATTCAGATCGTTTTTGAATTTCAGATTTGATTGAATTTCTGATAGAAAAAATAATAGCATACACAGTAGATCCAAATCTTTATCTGATTCTCTTCTTTTATGGATATTGTTATCCATATTTTATAACTAAAATCGCTTCAAATGTGTTGATCTTTTTTTATAAACTTTAATCTTTAAGATCAACCATCCCTGCATCTCTTAACTATGTTACAGAATATCTTCTTTTTTTATATTCCAAATGCTAATCTGAATTGAATTCATTGTCTTCATTATTTAAGGTTAACCATTCCATTATTTTTTCTTTTATTTCATAATTCCCTGCTAGTACAATTAAGTCTAATATATAATAAACTAGTAACACCAAAGATGTTCCTATCTTTGCCCATTCATAATAAAGACAGAGCAGCATTACAAGCAATCCAATAATATAAATAACGCAATCCCTTAAGGTTGTCCATGTCCAAAACTCCATGATGTGAATTAGGAAATTTTATCAAAATTAATCCAAAAATAAATAAAATACTAAAGGCGTCTGATCCTATAATAACAGAAACTCCCAAATCTGATTTGCTGCTAAAAGTAGAGTAAAAGCATAAAATCAAAAATTGCATCGAGTTTAGTAAACTGTATAATATTGGCCGATAAGTTTCTTCATATTCTTTATCCTATAATTTTAACTATTTTTATTTTTTCTTACATCCAATAAACTAATAAAATCTTCAAACAAATTTGACAAATATTTCTTATAAATGTAATAAACAAAAGCAAACATATATAATAGCCCTAGTATTAAAGTTTAATTTACCGATTACAAATCCAATTACATGTCCACCGTTGTGCTCTTCAACTATAGGAACTAATTCTCTATAGGTCATGAATTAAAAAATAAATTTTATATAAATTCAAGAACTCAATTACAAATACTTTCTGAATTAGTGAAATCAATTGTATTTCTTATTATTATTATATTTCAATGTTTTGAATTTGTTTACAATTCTCCAATTTTTAGTTGCAGAAATGAAACCTATAAAGTTTATGAAAGCAGAAAATTTGCCTGCATTATTCAGTTTTTTGGATGAGGATTATATTAGATTCAAAAAAGAAAGTACAAAACTGTTGGTTAGGATTTCTTCTCTAATGAAACCTTAATTATAAATGAAAAACTTTAAATCAGAGGACATAACAAATAATCTACTCTTTACTAATAGAATAAATAATTATTTCTTTATTGATTTAACTATTCTGAGTATAAAATGATATTTAATAATATTATTAAAAGTAAAGTATTTTTACTAATAGAGTGAAAATTGTCACAATAATGAAAGTTATAATATGAATATAATTACTTTTTTATTTAATATTTAAATTCATTGCCCCAAGGCTTATAATTCATTGCCTTTTTATTCCAAAAAATCAGCTAAAAATTATAATGGGTTTTCAGGGTGTTTTTCGCATATATTAATTAACCCTTCTGTTAAGAAAGGAACCACATTATCAGCCAAATATTGCCTTAAAGGTTGACTTCTTTAATCTAAAAGTTCCCTTTCTTATTATCTAATAAGATCTTGTTTTTGTTCCTCTGTTAACTTTTTATTATCCTTTGATAATCTGCTTTCATTTATTGATTTCTAAGTTAAATTAATTTATTACATTTAGTTAATCTCCTTTTTTTTTTTGTCCGACTTACGATTATTGAACTTATGATTATTAAACAGCAGCAGCCTTTTCTTATTAAACTGAAGATACTTAATGGGTAGGTGAACAATCATCTTATTATTCTTCCATTTAAACTAATTCTTCCTCCTTAATGTCTTGCAACACTAAAATTGGTCCATTTCTAGTAATAAAATCCTTCGAAAATTCAAAAGCTTTTTCTTGATCTGAAATTCGTTTGATGTCAAACTACTCATATTGTTACAATAATTATTCATTATTCTTTCTAAAATTGGCCAATCTTTTGATTACTTATTCCTCTGAATACCTAGGATTATCAACTATTTATTTTGATTTTTCTTTTAATTAATCATCAGGGTATTCTAAATAAATCACACCTTTTGGTTTAATCGATTCAAGTAGTTATCCTTCCTCGTTTAAGAATAATTTTTGATATTATTCTAATGTTTTAGGAAAACCATCTAAAACATAACCTAAATTCTAAGCATCATTTTAATCCAATCTCCACCTATAAACTTATATTAAGACTATGTCTGGAAGTCTTGGGTAAATGCCTGATGGATCGAATACTGGTTCCGGCTGACCTTTTGGAACTTTTTTCTTCTTCTTCTCTGCTTCAAAAATTGCTAATGCCTCTGCAACCAATTAATCTTTAACTTATGCTAAAGTAGTTCTTACTAATTCCCCTAATTCAGATTATTGTTCAATTAATTCTTAAATTAGAGGTTTGATTTGTATGTGAGGAATTCTATAAAAGTTGGCTAATTATTTACAAAGCTAAGACTTTCCTGAAGCAGTGCCTCCATGAACAATTAATTTAACAGTATCTAAACCTCTATATAATTTAAATTATTCTCTGATTTTTAATATATTTTTTGCAAATCCTTCTTTGCATTACCAAAGAATTATTGGATTTTTTTTAGCATCAATATATTGATCATCAGCCTCAAATATCTAAGTTGGCCTTAGCCAAACATTTAGGGTTAACATCTTCTCTGTGGCTGTTGTCACATTCTTTGTAAAGCCATTGCCAACAGATTTAGCAATTGTAGTAACTAGCTTCTTTTAAGTCATATTTTCATAATCAACTGCGAATATATATTTCTCATTTGGAGTCAATGTCACGGTTTTATTGACAATGTTGGCTAAATCATTTACATGAATCATAGGTATAAGATTATTTCCATCTCCATAAATAGGCAATTCTGCATCAGGTGTCATCCATGCAGTTTTGAATAAATCATATAATATATCTTCTCCATTGCCGTATACCAACCCTGGAGTTATTACGTATGCATGCAATTAAGGTTTATCACAGACAATTATTTATTGCTCTAAATGCTTTAATCTTTCTAAAAAATGTATTTTTCTAATAGGAAGATCGTTTTCTGTAAATTTCTCATACTTTTTCAAAAATGGTTGATCTTCTGTATCCCCTCCCATTGATTGTCTCATAGCAGTTTCATCATTTTTTCTATCTTTTAATGGTGTAGTAGACCAAGACATTGGATTACTTATTAAA
>JPFL01000271.1:1411-78452 GCA_000733385.1 Paramecium biaurelia
AATTTATATTGAAAAATATATTGGAATAATTATCATTTTATCAATTATATTTGTCCTAATTATAATTATATTTACATATTTATAAACTTATGTTATGATAGGTATATATTTGAAATTGTTTTTTATTTTATAAATGATGAATTATAAATCAATATACTTCATAAATAGTTTAATAAAGATAATACATAATTTTATTAATTAATCAATGAATTTCCATTTTTTTCCCTTTAAATAGCTATTTTAATAAATTTTAACAGCACGATTTCCATTTAATTAAATTGTATTAGCTATTATATTTTCAATACATATCATTAGTCATCTAAATAACTTAAGTGCTTACTTCAAAGAATTGTTTAGTTATTCTTTCGTTTTTTTTTAAAAGAATTTTAGTTTCTGTAAATTATAGACTACTTGTGTTATTATATAATTATATAAACGATAAAAGATAGAAGTGTTAGAAGACATAATAGAATTGACAGAACCATTAAGTGTAATTTAAATTTTTAAAATTGAAATGAGTTTATTCTCCTAATATAATTAATAATTTCACTTAGATCTTCTTCCTTTTCTTCTCATTTAGTTGATTTATTCTTTTTTCAATTGATATCTTCTTATTATATAAATAATTGAAACCACCAAAAGTGTTACAATGATACTCGCTCCTATACATAAATAAATAAACATTGTTTCTTAGAATTCATTCATTAAAGCTCCCCGAACATCAAATATGTATTCGAGATTTGAAGAACAATAATTCAATAAATTTTCTTAATCCTTATTAGGGCATTCAGTGCTAATTATTGAAATCTTATTATTAATATAAAGTATATGATACTTGAACTCTACTCATCTAGGGTGTTTGGGCGTAGCAAACAATAGAGCTTGGGAACTCCATTGAATAATATAAAGCCACTCCATACTTAAAGATTCCTACTAAATAATTTGCATCTAAGCTCTCTATTCCAAGAAAATCCATTGAATAAAAGTCATTGCTTATTTATCAAAATACTATATACCCTTCTAACATGGTTTTATCTGCATAAGAGTCCATCATGTATTTTCGATGAATATTATTAATTGGATTACTCAATAATATTGCATAATCTTTCAATTATTTAACACTTTTTATTAATTTCTTGAATGTTTATTTACTTTACAATAGAATCCAGCTACCTTCTTTTATTATTCCTTCAAAGATTATAGATCTTTGTTAATTGTGCTATACTAAAATAACAGATTCTTTTTCGATAGAAATTAATGAGCAACTAGATTAATTTATAAAGAAATTCTTATCTATTTCAATTTCATTTATAAACAATCTTTTAACTCCATTTTCATAGTCCAGAATATATAGATAGTCTTCTGAGATCTGAATATCAACCAAATTCATCTACTTTTGTACTTAATAAATATCCTTTATTCTTAATAATAATCATACTTCTGAGAATAATTTTTTGGTTAATACTAGATTGTGTTAAACTATTTTATATATAGTCAGAAATTATTATCCATTAATAAGATAAATATAATTATTTTGAACCAGAACTTTAAATGGATCAGTTTGTTAGGTCCAATTTAAAATTTCAAATTAATATAATGAATTATTTTAAATAATGAACTTACTAAATTATTCACTATTGACATAATAGAAAGCATCTTTATCATTTAAGAGTTGTTAATGTTATTTTGTATGACTGTAAATCGATAAATTAAATTTTGAATAATTGAATAGTTTAGAATTCTAATCAAAACTCAAATAATGAATAACTTAATTCCTTTCTAACAACAATAGATTTAATTCACTTTTAGTATATGAGACTAATGAATCAGAAAATCCCTGTTCTATATCACTAGTTTCTAATTCATCTATATCAATTAATTGCAGTTTATTAATAAAAGTGTTAAATGAGTTTTCGATTCTATTAAATATTAAGTATTGATATTCAAAATTGCAAAAGTCTTCAAATTACAAGGAATCATATTTAATTGAAAAATTTCTACTAATGCTTAATGATTTAATACAAGATTTGTCCAAATTCCTCAAAGCTTCTAGCAAAATTTGTCTATTGGGCTATTAAATTTATGAATTATGGGGTTGTGAATGAATAATTCGACCAGACGATATCTTGGGATATAACAATTCCAATTAAAGCAATTAATAACATATTATTTATTATTATAAATATAATGTTAAATTCAACAATCATTTTCCATCCCTCTAAATTTGGATATAGCAAGAATATATTGCTTCTTTAAATCTTTAATTGAATTAAGAATGAATAGCACATACTAACATAATATATTAATATATTATTCACTTTATTAATGAAAAATATAATTTTAAATAATAACCTGAGACCAATATTGCGTATTTGATAAGAGGAAATCTGTAAGCTATATTTATAAATAAATTAAATGGGTTCCAAAAAGTTATCAATTAAGATGGAATATTAATGATTTATAGAAGTTAAATAGATTAAGAGACATTCAGGATAGCAGACACAGAGCTAACAATTTGAGGCTTGATCAAATAAAATATAATGAGTTCTTAAATGAAAATGGATTAAGTTTTCAATTATTTTTATTAGATCTAGATAATAGAGTTTATCATCAACTTCACTGCTACAAATTATTATGATTTAATGATAAATAAAATAGTATGTTGTTAGATGATGTTGTAATCCAATTATCTAATAAAATATTAGAAAAATTTTAAAATTACAAGTTTATGCCTGTAATTATAGAAATTATATGTGATTAATTATATTGATATTGATATAATATTATTTTAAATTATTCTAGTAAGTAATAATATATATGAAATGAAAAATTAAATTGACTTCTTACTGAAATTGTTGTTCAAATACCTTGATATTATATGCGAAATAAATAGAAATATGGAGTATTAAAATCAAATTAGTTTAAGCATATAATTAAATAGAGCCAGTAATTAAATACTTCAAAGGCTTATGTTGTTGTTCTGGTTACTTATTAAAATTTATACAATAGATTATTTATTGCTATTAATATTAAATTGATGAATCATTTCTACTATAATGACATGAGCAACAATTAAATTAAAATAGAATTGAGTATTTATATTTTGAAATAGAGTTATAATTAATATTTTAAAGTACAGAATTTTGTGTTTCCTAAAATAATATCAGGTCTGAATAATATAATTTATATATTAATAAGTAAAATTGATAGGGATACAATAATAGTAGCAAAAATTTTAAAAATATAACCATTTAGAATAGATAAACTTAAAAAATAGATTATAATGGAATTGCTAACATTAGTAATTTAATTTTCAAATACATTAGAAAAAAGAGTATTAATAAGTGATTTTACATAAATATTCTAAATGAATTGATAAAACGGATAGTAAAAAGAAAATAGAAATAAAATCTAATTGTCGTTTTTGACATAATTATTATTAACTAGATAACACATATAGTAAAATGACTAATATAGATTTCAATAATAGTATTTACATCAATGACTAAAAATCAACAGAAAAGAGAGTTGATTAATTTGGAATATTAAAAAAAAGTATAACAAAGGGGAAAGGATTTCATTGTTAAAAGTTTAGGTAGAAAAAAAAGTACAAAATATAATCGCCTAATGAATCATCAAATGAGTGTGATGGATGGGAAGAAGAAGATAATTATAATAGAAAATTAGAGGCTCATAGAAATTAGAAAGAATTTGTTGATTTAGTTTAGTATGCATCTTAACTTTAATACGTGATAAACTTAGCGAAAAAGCAACTTAAAGAATTAGAAGAATCAATGCAATCAAATCATGTATGAAATTGATTTGAACTTTTAAGGATATTTAAATGAAAACCATATACATATTTTAATCATCTCATATTATTATAATATATTAAGGTAATGTTATTATTTTCTAACTTATTTATTTGAGTAGTTTATTGACAAAATTTCAAATATATATAGGTATGTATAAATTATAACAAAGTTATTACTTAATTTATCAAGTTACATTTTAATAAATATAAATAATGATAACTAAGATGCAATGATGAATATCAATTTATACTAATATTACTAATAGAAATATAATAAATGTATGTTAAATAAATTAATATTTATTTATTGATCACAATCTAAATACTGGATAACGAACCTTATCGTTTTTTCTAGATCCACAAGGGATTCCACCATAAATATCACAAGGACATCTTTATGGTTGATAACGCTCATCAACACAAAATGAAACACTCACTAATAACAATTTATTATTTGAATCTTTTGAGCATAATAACTATGCTGATGATCCAATTTTATTTTCAATAGCATCTAAAATACTGTCTGTATCGTAAAATTTATTGTCATCTGGTTTAATACCTGCAGCAGATAAAATATCATAAATATTGTAAGATTTCCATAATTAAAGTGTTGTCTAAAAGTACTCCTCTTGTATATTCATTCCAGTGACTTAAGGTACTAAATCATCCTTTTCATCCCAACAAGTACCATGTTTATTCCATTCATGTCTACTAATAAATCAAATAAATTACGCTCTAAATGATCCTGATGGATTAAAAAAACCGACCCATGCTTAATCCAAATTTGTCATTGTTGTTTTAGAAAGATTAGATTCTTTGAATTTATTATTGGTACAGGCTTCGAGTTCTTCACAATCCCCACTATCATTTGTAGCTCCTGGCCATAATCCATGGATGGCCCATGATTATCCCTTATAATTTCCAACATTGTCCTTATAGCATTGTTTAGATAAACAAATGCTTCCAGGCCATTATTGCTAAATTAATATCTATTTTAGTTTACTTAAAAAGTATAAAACATATTTGGCACTTCATATGAAAAACAAATTGTAATCAAAAGAAGAATTATCAAATTTTTAGACATTAAATAAAAAATTAATATTATTTAAAACGATAAAAAAACAATATTATGTATAACTATTATATATTTTTAAACTTACACAATTTCTTATTATAAGTTTCTATTACTTTTATAATCATTAAAAATGAATATATTATAGTCTATAATAACAAATTTTAAAATAATCATTGAATTAATTAATCTATTTTAATATTTTGTGCAGAATAAGCGTTGTATTAAAATCTTTATATAAAAAATAAATTTAAATTAATGCAGTAACCCTTCACAATAAATCCAATTTTCTTTGACTAATTTGTTAGACCAAAAAACAATAATGAACAACAAGAATAATTATAAAAGAATTAATAATAATAATAAGAATGGTTATCTAACAATATTAATACAAACCCATAGATGTGGGTAAAAAATAGATCAATTACAATATGTTCCAATTCATCTACTTTAGCTGAAACTTTGTCTTCATCTTAACAGATTTAAGAGTTAAATTAATCCATTTAAGAGGTGAAACAATAAAAAATGTTTTATAAAATCGTGCCTTCATTATTCTAATAATTTTAACAGAAGAACAAAAGAAAATATGAGCCATAGACACACCTCACTCAATTTTAAATCCAACTTGCAAATGAAAAAACACCATTTTTATCAAGATACGTGATGATGACAGAACTACTCTAATGATTCGCAATATCCCTAATAAATACACTTAACTTTGGTTACTAGATAATATAGATATAAATCATAAGGACACCTATGATTTTTTTTTCTTCCAATAGATTTTACTGTAAACTTTTGATTTATGCTAGAATAAATGCAATGTAAGTTATGCATTTATTAATTTCTTATATACAAAATATATTACAAAGTTCTTTTAGGAATTTCAAAGTAAAAAATGGAAGCTATTTAATTCAGAAAAAGTATTGATTTGGTTTTATTTCAAAAGATCTGTGATATAACATATGCAAGAATCCAAGGAGTAGAATAATTATAGGGTCATTTCTAATACTCTACTATTATGTAAGAAAAGGTAAGATATTAATTTCTATGATAAGGATAACAGATTAAAACCAATTTTTAAAAAGAATCGACCTGATAAGCAATCTCTTACATTTAAATGATATCATTCATATAATATACTGATCTAATTAAGTATTTGCTTTATATTAAAAATTTATTATATACGAATCTCTAAAGTATGTGTTATTTGTAATTCTCTACAATATCAATTTTATTTCTTCTTAAGTAATTATAATTTTGCTAGAGTTGAGGTGTTATATTTTATATAAAAAAAAAAATGAATAATATATGATAATAATTAAAATTCAACTTTTGAAAAATAAATCCATTTAAAAATAATATTCAGGATCATTAAATAAAATATGAATTAAAAGACCTTATATAAAAACTGCTTATGTTAGGATTAAATAAAGAAAAGATAATTAGCTTACAACTCTATTGAGCATAAATCTAATTCTTCATTAAGCAATACTGAATTTTTTCAAAGATAATAATTGTATGATGAGTTATATAACTCTAATCACTTCAAATGTGAACAATTGAAATCTTTTACTTCATAAAATGGAAATAAGTAGAGCAAGTTTAAAGAAGTTATAGAGACTGCAAAATTAAAATTTGCTTCTTCTCCTAGCAATCATAGTAATAATATTAGACACTAATAATAAAGTTCAATTTCAGAAATAGTTGAATAATTGAGAAAACAGAAGAAAACAAATAACGACTAACTAAAAAATAATGATAACAACATAAAGAAAATAAATTAGTTAAACCTAAATTTTATTTTAGTCATAGCAATTTTATTAATATGCTATTTGATAGTACTTCTTGAAATGATAAAACCAGAAAGACCGAATTCAAAATGAATATATATTTAATCAAGTATTATACTGGAAATTTTTGTTTAAATTAAAAAATCTTTTTGATCATCTTGATCATCAACAAAATATAAATTGTAATAAAGAAATTTGTAGTATTTTTCTATTCTGTTTTTGTACATCTAGTATTTGCAATTTGAGTTTAAATCAACATTATTATTATATATAATGTAAAATCATTTCATTCTAATTAGACAAAATATGCGATACTATAAATTACTATTGAAGTCAATAAAAAACTTAAAGTGAAGAGAAATATCGATCATCCTATAATATTTTATTATTATATTTGAAATAAAAAATTACCATAATTTAAAGCCTAATAAAAATTTGGTGGAATAGAAGTTCAATTTTTAATATTATTATGTATCAATAATAGAGTCTAAGAAATCTATTTCTTCGAACAAATGGATTAATCAGAATTCGACCAAAAGTAAGAGTAACAGATAATTACACATTATCACTTGTTTATACTCCAGGAGTTGGTCATATTTGCAAAGTAATTGAAAGCGATCCAGATCAATTATATGATTTAACAATTACCAACAATTCTATTGCCTTATTAGCAGATGGATCAAGTAAATATGTTAATTATACAGAATTTAACCTTGCAAAACCATAGAAAATTATTCCAAATTTGGAAGCAATCAGTGCACTCTATAAAGCCTTTTATGATATTAATGCTTACCCAATTGTCTTAAATAGAAATATAATGCCAGATGTCTCTGATTATATTTTAGTGATTGATAATTTGTCTCCAACATATAAGGTAATGATTGTATATTTGAAATTTAGACGATTGTCTTGATAGATATTGAAATTAGTCTGGCAATTTAAATTATTTCAGCAGTCGAGAAAATGAAATTAGATTGTAGTGTAATAATCTCGAATTCTGATAATCTCAGAGAATAATTATATGATGCTGCATTAATTAAGGCTACATTAGATTGTAGATCTATTTTAAAACCATCTTAATTGGAGATTGTAAGGAAAGCAATAACTACAATTGATTTTAAAGGATTGCCAATAAATTTAACAAATACTTTGAATTCTGCTTATGCTTAAGGTTTATTAGAAATTTATAAAAACAAATGGTATCACCATACAATAAAAAATGTTGAACCTGATTATTTTGTAAAAAAACTAAATGATCTCTATATTTATGGAGATATAGCATAGTATAATAAATGGTCTGATGGGCATCTACTTTAAAAAAATGATTTTTATAAAAATGCTCTGGAATTACATAGAAGATATAATGGAATGATAACAATAGAATTAAAATTTAGTCCTAGATCATTGGAAGATCTATTTAGGATTTATGAATAATCATATATAAGAGATGAATTAGGATAATTGAGATAAATGCTTATTGATGATCCAAATAAAATAAGAGAAATCACATTTTAAAAAAATTATGCTGCAATTATTACAAATGGAACAGCTATTTTAGGATTAGGAAATATAGGACCAGCTGCAGGATCACCAGTAATGGAAGGAAAATCTGTTTTATTTAATGCTTTAGGAGGAATTGATTTAATGCCAATATGTTTAAAGGAAAAAGACCCTTAAAAATTAGTAAAGATTATAAGATGGTAACAATAAAATTGATAATTAAGTATTGCTCCAATTTTTTCAGCTATTAATCTAGAAGATCTTAGAGCACCTGATTGTTTCCCTATTGAAGAAGAAGCTGTACATAATCTTCATATACCATTAATGCATGATGATTAACATGGTACTGCTGTAGTCAGTTTAGCTGCTGTTATTAATTATATAAAATTGACAAAAAAGAATATTAAAGATCTTAAATTAGTAATTAATGGTGCAGGGTATCAAATATTGAAAATATACTTATTAGTGCAGCTGGAGTTGCTATTTGCAAATTGTTACATGGACATGGTATTTAAGACATCATTATTTGTGACACCACTGGAATCATTTATGAAGGAAGACGATAAAATATGAATGAATTCAAAAATGAGTTAGCCTCATTTACAAATAAGAATAAAATTAAAGGAGTTTTGACAGATGCAGTTAAAGGAAGGGATTTATTTGTAGGAGTGTCAACAGCTGTAATTCAATAATTGATTTTTTTATAGGGATCATTGACTAAAGATATGATTAAGAGTATGAATAAAGATCCATTTATTCTTGCTTTGGCTAATCCAGTACCTGAAATCATGCCTGATGATGCCATAGAAGCTGGAGCCTTTATTATTGCAACTGGAAGATCAGATTTCAATAATTAAGTAAATAATTCTCTTGCTTTTCCTGGTATCTTTAGAGGAGCTATCGATACTAGAGCCAGAGAAATCAATTTAGAAATGAAAGTAATAGATTCAAATATATAAATATTAGATTGCAGCTGCTTATGCTATTGCTAATAGTATCAAAGATTCTGATCTTTGTTCTACCAGGATATTACCAAGTGCATTGACTGCAGATATTCCAGCCAATGTTGCAAGAGCAGTTGCAATTGCTGCTATGGAGACAGGTGTAGCAAAAATTAATATTGATCCAGACAAGGTATTTGATCAAGCTAGGAAACTAATTATGGAAGGAAATATGCCATCTTTGTGAATATTTATATTAAATATATTTTAATATGTAATAAATTGACATAGATAATCATCATTTAAACTTTTAATTAGAACTACAATATGCAAGAGCAAGATAACGATAAAGGAGAAGGAATGTCATCCTAATTGTATTTGCTATTATGTCCATCTTCTATGTATTCATCCAACCAAATCAATATGCTAATAAATAAAATCAAATTCCATATTCTTAAAATAATGGCACTAATGGAGCCATCAATATTACAGAAACTAATTCAACTTTATTACAAATCTAAAAACATTTTGAAATTTTAGAGAAGTTACTCATCTCTTAATTTTAAGGAAAATGGACTGATTCATAATAATTATTAAATAACTTGGCAGAAGCTAATTTCTATAAAACTTCATATTAAAATCGTTTTTAAATATAACTACAATTGAAACTCATAGAAGGATAGTTCCTAGAAGATTACTATAACCAATTTTCATTTTATTTGAATTCGTCATAATTAGTTTTACCACTTGAAGACAATAACTTTGTGTTTGAAAATGTTAGAGGATCTTATAGAAGGTCTAGTGTTTTTGAAAATGATCAATCCAGTATAGAAATCTATGCTAATATAACTATGATATTAAATAATATTAATATGGAGAGTGATACTTAAGATGATATTACTATAGATTTGGATGTTCATTATAAATTATATTCAGATACATTCTCTTTCAGTTCCAATCTTAATATCATAAATGTAAAATATACTCATAAATTAAGATAGATAACAAAGCCATTATCTATTCTACAATAGTTTCTTTTCTAAGTGTAATATAATTTATTAGCTGTCTGAAATTGATGAAGGACTTTATTAATGAAAGCAGAGTGGCTTCTTAGTTCAGTCTCTTTATATTTGTTTTTCTTATGATCTTTGATGGCTATTTAGGAATAGTTCATTTTTTCCTTGCATTACAAAGCGAAGTATATGAATTATTATTTATTTAGTACTTCTTAACACCTGCCTTCCTTGAATTAGTATTGTTTTTCTTCTTAGAATTGAAATTAGCTAAACATATTTGGTAAGAAAGGTTTATCAACTTATAAGATAATTAAAATTTAAGAAGAGAACTTTACAGATTTCATCTTAAATTTTATTTGCTGGCTATTGTTGTAGTACTTCTACTCTATTATCTTATTTATTATAATGTGTTTTTGATTGCTATGAATCTATATCTACTACCTTAAATAATACATGTAGCATATAAAGGACAATATGTAGAATTTGATAAAATCTTTGTATTTGGTTTATTATCAACTAGATTATTCATACCTGTATTATTTACTTTAAATTTTAGATTTATTATAGAGGTTGTCCTTATAATATTCTACATACATAGGTGTCTTATCTAACGGTAACAATTATAATTCTCTTATTTGCTGCTCAAGTTGTCCTGTATTATTATCAATGTAAAATTGGACCAAGATTTTTTATACCAAAGTCGCTAAGACCTAAATCACATGAATATTTTGTAGAATAACCTATAGATGGAGAATGTGCAATTTGCATTAGTTAATTAACTGAGATGCCAACTGAATCTTAATTAGAAAATAAGTTTATTGCGAAAATAATTAGTTAGAATTAGAATAAACTAATGGAGACACCTTGTGTATAAATTCTTCATAAAATAGGGTCATCATTTTCATTCCATTTGTTTAACTAAATGGATGAATGTCAAATTAAACTGTCCAACTTGTCGTTCCATACTTCCACCATTAATTTGACTCAAATAAATAAAACAAAGCTTATTAATTATTTTCACTTAAAAACTTAATAAAAAATATTACAAAAAAAATAATTTCAAAATCTTCATATTTTCGATTTTCTCACACC
This sequence comes from Paramecium biaurelia, assembly GCA_000733385.1. Taxonomy (NCBI): domain Eukaryota; phylum Ciliophora; class Oligohymenophorea; order Peniculida; family Parameciidae; genus Paramecium; species Paramecium biaurelia. The sequence continues at coordinate 12,640 of JPFL01000271.1, forward strand.
TTTTCTTAGTGATATCCTAGATTATCTTTACTTTTGTCTTTATGAGATTTAGATTTCCTCTGGTAGATTCTAATTCTCATCCACCAAAACAATATATTTGCTTACCAATCCCTAGAAATACTTATCAACATCAACAAGCACAAATAATTGATTTTTTAGATGCATTGCATAGATTTCATTTGTAATATGATGTATTTCTGATCTATAAGTACTAGCTTCAGAAGGATCTCTACATAGTCTTAATTTCTATTTATAGTATTTTAAATCAAATTTGAATTTCTTCATTATTTATTAATCTTTCAAATGAATTTTAATTCTATCTCTCATTAGTTCAAAAATGAAACAATTTCTCATTTATTAAGCAAAGTCTTTATCTTTTATAACTTAAAACCAAGTTACAATAGCTTTATTTCGTAATGCAGGTTACTTTTCTTTAATTTCTTATTCCCTAATCTTTTCATTCATTTTTTCCCATTTTACTATCATTTCCTTTTTATATTAGAAATAATTTGCTTCAAATATTAAGACATATTTTTTAATGATCATTATCTTATTGGATTTTTCAATCATCCTAACTTTAATGTCATATATTATTGCTCTTTGTCTAAAATAAGGTAGTAATAATTCTCCTTACTTGATTCTTACTACCTCACTAATAATTTTGGCTCTCATCCTCATTGCAATAATGGCATCTACTGTAATTCTTGTGTTTAATGTCAAGCCTTTAGTTTCTGCTAATTCTTTTCTTAAGATTACTAATACAAACTTAATCTTGAATGCAGCCAATCTATATTTTTTAATGACTCTTTTTTTATGGTAATAAATATTTGCAATTTTCTGTCCCATTTAAATAATATATAGAAGGATTGCCCATTAATGTTCAAAAAAGAATTTCTATCTTAAGACAAGATTAAGTTTTCTTTGTAGTATTTTTTCTTGATTAGATAATTATTTTGCCTTAATATCAAATTTTTTTTAAATAATAGCTTAATTTTGGGATTACTTTTAAAAATTTCTTGTTGATAATACTTTTAGAAATCTTTCAGATCTTGAAATTTCATCATAATATTTATTTTTTTTAATTCTTGCTTATTCTTTATTAGAATTAATAATGTATTAAAAGGATCTAGAATTAGTAGAGTGTATATTGTCAATAGTTGGATTATCTTATAAGGTTTTAAGTCTATAATTTTCTTCATTTTTAATTTTAGATTAAATGTTGAAAGTGACTTCAGAGTCTTTTCTGGAGATAAAAGAAATATAAATAAATTCACCTGTGGTTACTGACATTTGAAATCCTCTATTATTAATGACCTATTCACAATTATGATTGGTTGGGAAAGGATGCACTTAAGAGATTAATACTTAAAATTCACTTGAACATTATATCAAACATCTTAATGGACCAACAACATTTAGACAAGAAATTTTCAAGTATCTATGTTCCATTGCTTTTGTTAAATAGGTTTTACCAGATTTAATCAAGTTGTTCTCCTCTTTCTGAATATAATAATCAGATTTAGCTAAGATAAGAGTTTATGAATAAGGAATTCTAACTTGATTATAACTATTTCGAAGGAATAGAGATTATTTAAAAGACATTTTTTGATCCTCGAGAAAGATGCTAGATTGACCTAATTATTGTAAAGAATAAGTCTCTTATCTTTTAGTAAAGGGTTCATTAATATCTGTTTTAAAATTCTCTCTCATATAATTAGTAATATTTAATTATTACTATCAAATATTTTGATAATTGATTTATCTATATTATTGGTTAAATGATCTTATCAATCTTTAATTAATAGATAATAAATTAATATAGATTTATCAGAACTTTTTGAAACTATGTTTAATATATTATAGTTATTAGTTATAGTATTTTAAAAATAGTAAAATCAATGAAGTTAATATATATTTTATTAATTTAATATCTTTAAATGGAAGAATAACTCATAAATGTAATATTCGATCCAAATTTCTAATCTTTTGATTAAGAATTGGCCAATTTAAGTATGGATAAAATGATGAGCATTTAATTCTCAGAAGAATTATTACAAAAGAATTTTGCAGTTTTGATATCTATATTAAAATAATTGCATAAGGGAATGGTTATGTTGAATTCTAAAGTATAAGATAATTCTGATTGGGTCTAAGTATAAAATGAATTAATAACAAGAAATTAAAAGAAGTTAGTGAAACTCCAGAAATTAAATAGTAACACTAAGACACAATTGATTAGATTACATCATAATTATAAGAAATAAAAGAAGTATCTTAAAAGGATTATGTAACCAAGGAAGAATTGGATCAAACAAATCAAAAATTTAGTAAGTATTTGTTATAACATTCTATTTAGATAGAATTGTAAAGTAACAAGAACAAGCTTTGTAAGATTTGGAAGGGGAATAAACTACTTAAGCCAAGAAAATAGAAGATTTAAATAATAATCAAACACAATAATCTCAAGTGTTAAACTAACTAAATTAAGAAATTGAAAATATCAAAAAATAGATTAATGGTTTCTAAAATGAATTACATGAAGTAGAGGAACGCAAGCCAGAATAAATAATAATAGAAAAAGAAATAATAAAGGAAGCTCCAATTTAACCAATTGCTATTCCTATTTAATATTCAGGCAATGATGATGAAATAAAAAAATTAAATTAATTAACTCTTGAATTATGTAAATATTTACATTAGAGTTAGAATAAAAATAAGAATAATTGACATAAGAACTAGACAATTTAAAATAGGGATTAAATAATATCAAAGTTCCTGAAGAAAATCAACCAGTAGATTTATCAGATATTAATAAGAAATTAGATGGTCATGAAGAAGAGATCTAATCTTTATTTGAAATTGTAGATAGTGTGAAATAGAAATTAAAAGATTAAAATAATAATTAATAATCTGATGTCTCAAGTGAAGAATTAACTTAAATTAAAAATGATATTAAGAAATTGTAATCACAAATTGAGGCTTTATAAACATAATTAAATTTAGCTACTTTTGGATAAGGTTAAGATATGTAAGAGAATTAAGTTGCTTTAATCTTAGGAGAAATCAATAAATTAAGAGATTAATTATAAAATTATTGTACAACAACAGACTTTTTGAATGAAAATACTAAAAAGGAAATGAAAATTAAAAGTGTTTAAGACCATGCTGATGAAGAATTAGAGAAAGCAAGAAGAGAATTTAAAAGTAAAGTAGATAAGAAGGCTGAATAAACAGATATTGCTAAATTAGAAAAAGAAATTAGTTAATTGAGAGAATAAATAGGAAAATCATAATAAAGAAAATCTTAAATTAATGTTGAAACACCACTTAGATAATCAAATGCAGACAAAGAATTATAAAATTAAATGAAAGAATTATAATAATAATTAAAAGAAATCGAAAGGTAAATTATATTTAAACTCATTTTTAGTGATTTATTAATACACAAAACATAAATGAATTAGAATAATTAATTAACTCATGTGAAATTGGCTGAGTTAGAGAAAAAGATTTAAGGAATCTAAACTGATAAAATTTATATCGAATTATAGAATTAAAGAGAATAGATGGATTTAATTAAACGTGATTAAGATTAGAATAAAATTAAGATAAATAATTTTGGAAAGAAAATTGAATCTATTGTAACAAAAGATGAATTATTTTAAACTTTTGATCCTAAAATTAAATAAGTAAGAGATGAAATTCAAAGAATTGGAGAAGAAACTAAATTAACTATTGATAGAAAAGCAGATGCTTAAGAAGTTAAAGATTTAAATCAAACATTTTTGGATTAATTACAAAAAGTTGTCACTGAACTAATCAAAACATTAGCAAATAAATAAGAAACTAAAAAAGCTCTTATTTATCTAGAATAGAAAGTATATTAACATTATTATATATAGATTAATTAAATATTTATGATACTTGAAGGAGATGGATCAAAAGATCAAGATTCTTTATTTGTTAAAAAACCCCTCTCTTATAGTTGTGCCTCATGTGATAAAGATTTAGATAAATATAAAGGATAATTAGGAGACTTCAAAAATTGGGCTGTTTTCCCTCCTAAAGAAACATCACCTGAAAGGATGGGCAAAGTAAAAATTATGTTCTTATAAATATTAGTTTGGAATTGGTTATAAGAATATGTAGGATAAATTGAGATCTCATAGAGAAAAATTAGATAAAGATAGAAGTTAAAATGAAAAAGAATCCAGTTAATAATAATAAAGCATGACATTAAGTCAAAGTTAAACTCAATTACCAAAAATTAAATAATGATGATGTCTTTATTTCAATATAATTATAAAACCAAAATTTATCTTATTAAAAGAGATAACTATTACTTAATTATGAATACAAATAGGTCCTCATCATCTAAAAGATTTGTAATGAATTCACCATATAAACATCCTTTTATTTCAGAATCAACACCTGATATCTCAATCAATTAGGGGTTTGATTTACTCTGGAGATAACATTCTTTAAAAATATTTTGTGCAATCACTAAATTTATCTTGAAACTAAAAACAGCTGCTGAACGCTATCGATTTAAAACTGTTACATATAGAATACATGAAATTATTGGAGATGAATCATCCAATTATGATTTTTATTAAGACAAAAACTTAGTCTTTTCAAAAATTTCATTATCTCAATCATTAATTAAATACTTCAATTCTTTAATGCCATAAATTTAAATTGGAGTTATTTAACCTGACAGTAAGGTTAAATTACTATTAGATTGTTGTATTTTAGTTTTTGTAATTATCAACATATTTTATATACCTATGGAATTATCATTCAAAATTGATTACAACTAAGAAGTTGATTTTTTTTTCAGTACTTTACCTAGTTACATATTCTTATTGGAAATTTTACTTAATTTTAATACTGCTTACTATTCCGAAGGGATGATACATGAAAGTAGAAAAATCATATTTAACCATTATATTAAGGGAGATTTTATCAAAGATATAATTGTTGTCATACCTTTTCTCATATCATAATATAATATTCCATATATTAATTTTGTCCTCTTACTGCGAGTTACAAGAGTGACAAAAATGGTAGAATAAATTGAGGAAATCACCTTGATTAGAGAAAAATTTGCTGCACCTTTAGATATAATAAAATTAATGTTTTTTATGGTTTTTGTATCCCATATTTTTGGTTGTGCTTGGCATTATATTGGTCAATATGAAATTACATAAGATATTGATAATTGTTGGTTAATTAAGTATAATTTAGATAATTCTGATTGGGCAACTAGGTATGTGGCTTCTCTATATCTTGCTACTGTTACAGCCTTTACAGTAGGTTATGGTGACATAGTACCATAGACAACATATGAATAAGTATTTATGATATTTATGGTACTTGTTACATCTTTGATTTTTGGATATACTATATCCTCAATCTAGACAATTTTTGGATAATTAAGAGAGAAAACAGATTTGCATAGGAATAATATGGCAAAAGTAAATTCATATATGAAAAAGCATAAATTGAATCCTTTGCTATAAATGAAAGTAAGAAAATATTTAGACTATTTTATCGATGTAGATGATAGTCCTGAACAATTACTAGATAAATTGAATGATGATTTGAAAATAGAATTGAAATCAAATATATATGTTTAGGTGATGAAGACTTGTTCAATTTTTTCCAGGTTTTCTGATTAAACATTAAAATAATTAAGCAAAGTAGTTAAATCTCAAACTTTTATACCAGGTTCTATGATATTCTCATAAGGAGAATTAATCAATAATGCATGTTTCATTGTAAAAGGTGTTGTTGAATTCAATATCAACAAAGTATCTATTGCAACCTAATACAAAGGATCATTAGGATCAAAGGAATTTATTGCATCAGAGTAAGCACACTATAATGCCAAAGCTACTCAATTTACAGAAGTAGCATATATAACTTAGTAAGAATTTTTTAATGTTCTGAAATCTGATCAAAGCAGTTATGAATAATATTGCAGTCTAAGGGATGAAATAATATTTAATTTGATACCAATTTAATGCTTAATTTGCAGACGCTCTCACGATCTAATGAATTGTCCTATTGTTTTTTATAAACCTCCACAATCAAAAATAGCATAGGATAAGAGTTCAAATGTAATTCTTGATAGATTACCACATACTAGGAAGAAACAATTAAAATCTAAAGCAATTACAAGGATTTAGGAGACAATTGAATATGCTTTAGAAGCAGCATTCGATTATGGAATTATTTAGGAAGAAGTAAATGAAGATTTCTTAATGAGATGTGGGTTTAGAGAGAAGAAATAGGGATAAGTTAATCCTAGTCATAGTTCTTAGATTGAAACAGGGAAATAATAATAAATGGATTTATTGAAACCTCCGAAGATGTATAAGAAGATATTTCTGTCAAGTGAATATAATTAATCAGAATATGCTTAAAATGAGGATGAAAATTAATTGGAATTGATTCATAAGGAATTTTTAACTTTTAAAAAGGAAGAAATTGAAGGTATTGACAAAAATGAAGAGTTGATATGTTATAGAAAAAAAGAAAATTTGAGTAGCATTCTTAATCGTTTAAAAGGGAATAAATACAAATTAGAAAATACTCGAATAACTCGAATGAAAACTTATAAGTTTAAATCATTTCTCAAGTTTGGGGTTAAGTGAATAATTAAATATATACTAATCAATCTTCTTTTACTATCCAACATTTTTCGCATACATCATAATCACATTCTTAACATCTATATGCTCCTCCAGATATTGAACCTCTACAAACATCGCAAGAATGATATTTCAAATTAGGAACATATTTCAATCTATTATTTATAAAATATACTCATGTCCACCTCCACAAAAATCTCCCATTACAGGAGGCTATCTGCATTTTACACAATAATATATATTGCATTAGACACATCCATATCTACTCATTGTGTCAACTGGACCACATTGAGCACATTTTTAGATATGCTTCTTCACCCATTATAGTGTATGATGATTTTCACACATATCATTTGCTGCCCAATTAATCATTATTTTTACTATATTTATTAATATTAAAATTATCACATAAATCAATGAATAATCAGGATTCTCTTGATAAAGTCTTATAGCTAGGATAATAATATGAAGAATAGTATTAAATCAATTTCAATTTAGGATTTAGCAAAGAAAATAAATTTAAAATGCAATAGAAATTGTAAATCAAACTGAATAACAGATTCTGAAAGACAGAAAAGAAGTTGAAAAATACTTATAACCTAAATGATAAATTGATTAAATTATAACATTCGATGAATTAATTCAAAGATTTATTAATACATTTTGCATTTATAAAATTTATACATTTTTTTTTGAACTGATATTATTTTTACAATTTGATAAGAATCCATCAAAAGCTTCATTTATATTCAACAAGATATCATAATAATTAGACAATATTGTCTTATTCAATTTTAGCAAAAGTCTACTATACTCATGATACATATAGATTATAATAAAATGTGCATCTAAATAATTCAATAATTAATTTTTCACTCAAAGTTTAAGAAATCAATTTCCCTCTTCTACTATAATTTTCTGATTCCACAGAATTTATTATATTGATAAGTCTCTGGATTCTATTTAAACTTTTGTAATAATACTTTAAGATCTACTTTAATGTTATTTAACTTTCATATACTTTAATTAGAAACATGTATCATAACTAGAATTCTTTATATTCTGTTAGATACATTTGATAATTTTATACTTATATTTTGTCATATTAATTATATTAAAAATAATAATAAATTTTATGCAATCTTAATCATTAGGAGAAGTATTTTAGAAATTTAAATAATTTAGGATTGTTTGGAATTGTTTGATGCTAATACTTATGGTGAGGGGCAAACAAGAAACTGTGCATAATGTTATAAACCTCCAACTTATGAAGAAATCTAACAAGAAAGCAAGACAAAAAATATTAAATTGATTCCCAATGATAAAGAAAAATTCTTTGAACTGATACTCAAGGAATAAGTAATAAATAATATTAATATCATTAGTAAGTGAGATTAGATAAAAATGTTCAAGATTTATATGGATAACTTAATTATTCAGGAGTAGTTGAGGAATTAATTCATGCAGAAATATTTAAACATTTTGGATATGATGATTGTCCATTAAATCATAAATTATACTATGCTTTGACTAGAAAATACATTAGTGATCCCGAATTGAAGAAGTAAGTATTCTTTTGGAGAAATAATGTAATGCATGGATGTAAACTTGGTTTGAATGAATAACCACCTGAAATCTAATTATTGAATTTAGAGAATTAAAAAGTTCATCTATAAGAATTAATGTTGAATTGCCATAAAGAAAATAGACTCCTTGTTGTTTTTGCTGGTAGTATAACATGACCTCCTTATCGTGAAGCAATGGCCGATTATATTGCATTTGCATAGAAGTATAAGGAAATTTGCAAATGCATAATTATCTACATAAAGGAAGCTCATTTTGTTGAAAGAGATTAAGAAGGTAAATTTGTAGATGGATGGCCTATTGGATTTTATGAATATGAATATTCATAACACAAAAGTCAGGAAGATAGATTTAAGATGGCTAAGTTACTAAAAGAATAATATCAAATTCCTGATGATTTTGAGATTTATTTAGATATATTCCCTTAAAATTTATTTGATGAAACATTTGGAATATGGCCAGACAATATGATTGTTTTTAAGGATAGTAAATTTATTTGGAGGGGAATTGTAAATTTAGATGGTTCAAGAGATAAATATCATTCTAAATTATTGGAAGATAATTTATAAAAACTTAAATATTGAGTTGATTAAATTAATAATCATTACCATGAATTCTATTAGTAGAAATAAACTGTAATATTAATAGAATGAAAAATATGATGATTATTATACTTAATAATTCAATATGTATTTCAAACCTTTATTTATGCTACTTGGGATTTCAGATCTGAAATTTGGGAAGCAGCTTTATTATTTTACATCACAATCTCTTTGTTTACCTTTCTTAGTTCTCTTATTTCAAGTGCAAGTAATTTAATGTTTTTTCCATAACTAAACAATAGTTATTTTGTTTCTTATAATTCTTACTTTATCTTAGCCTTTTCAACTTGTTCATTTTCAGTCTCAATTTTATGAGCCTTAATACTTGCTTATAATGTTTTAATCAAGTCTTACAAACCTTTATTTTATTCACTAAAATATATACAAGAATGCTTACTTTAAAGCTTTAATCTCATTTGTATTATTCTAAATTCTCTACTATCTCTCTTATATCATTTATTCAAAAATAGTTTATTTCTGAATCAATTACCAATGTTATTCAGCTAAGTAATATATTAAAGAAGATTAAGATCTACATTCAGTGTTAATATAACTTCCAAATATATATAGTGATGCAAAAATCCTTTACATTGTTGCTAAATATAATCCAAAAAGGCCTACGTCTGCAGCAACAACAGTTCCTAAATTAAAGATCTTCTCTTAAACATCAGATTAACTTGTTTTTAATTTCTTTAATTGATTTGATCTTTCTTTTTAAAATGCTTCTCTATCATTTGCATTAACAATCAAATTAGCTGTAAATTGACTTAGATTAAATGGATCTGATTTTAATAGATTAGAAGTCTACTAAGAACGAGTAGCCATTGATTAGACAAAAGTCTTTAAACCATCTGTTGAATCTGAATTTTCAATATTTTCTAATCTTCCCAAGAATTATGTTCCTTTTACAAAATTATTAGCCTCAATAATAATAGGATCCAGCCATTCATTTGGATTCAAATTGGCATCAAAATACTTTATAATTTAAGTCTTAACTATTTATTCAGAACAATCATTTGATAATCTCTTGAATAAATCAACTTATTTGGTTAACAATTTCATTTATGATTGATATTAAATTGTTGAACATCTAATAACTTATGGTACAACAACTTTAAATTAGCACAATGCAAAATATATTGATTTTTTTGTCAAACATAAATTAACAATGTCTTTTGAACTCAAAAATGAAACCAATTGTGTTTTAATCTTAGTTGCTATGACTAATTCAAAGGTAGAAAAGGGGAAATCAGATTTCTCAATTAGATTTAAGAAATTTGATGTTTTTATTTTTTTAATGGCATTGGTCTCTTTTTACAATTTAACTAATTCTGATTGAGAATTCTTTAATTTATCAGATAATTAGAGTTCACTATTTTTTATAAATATTATCTCTTATTCTTTTAAAGTTAACAACTCTTACTTTTATGTTAATTATTCTTTATACAAACAAGCCTACTTTTAGAATTCTTAAGCTTCTTGAATCATTTATTGATTTATTTATTGCAATTCATTTGACAACTAATCTAATAGAATGATCATTATACTTCTTGAGCTTATTTTTCATAGCCTTTCTCTAAACTAATCAAAAGTTAGTCATGATTGATTGTTTTATGCTTTAAATCTTCGTATGCTTTTTTTAATATATTAAAGATCTAATGCTCCTTCTACAACATGGAAGCATATTTCCTTAACTTCTTTAAATTATGATTTGCATCTGAAATCACTTCAAAAATATTATCTCTATTCTTTAGCAAAGCCCTATACATCATCTCAACTCTTTCATCTTTTGATTTCTATTGATCTAACTCAAACTAAAATGGGTTCAATTCAGAATCATCTGACTCAACGAATGACTCATCATCTTCAGGATATTCAATATTTTCAATCTATATATTACTCATTAAATAAGATTATAATAAATTGGAGAGGCAATTATTGGCAAAAAAACCAACATACTCATTATAAATTCAATACTCATAATCACTCTTATTCTTCCTTAATAGGTTTACCAAACTATTATAAAGTAACAAAATATAAGTATTAGCTAATTAATATATATATATATCAATATATACTTAATTCCAATCTTAGGTAACTTCTTTCTTATTTCCTACATTAAATCCATTCTCCCATTTCCATTTTTACTTTTTATTCTTGCTTTTCTTTCCCTACATTACTTTTTCCCTACTCTTCCTTAACTTTTAAATATTTTCAGTATAGCTTTGGCAGTTGACAATTTTATAGAACATTTTTCAGAAGCATTTTTGATAGATATTCCATCCTCTGTTATCAACTTGATTAATGAATTTCTTTATTCATCTGATATAACATTGTATTTCTTAGATGGAACTATTTATCTGCTAACCATTTATACTTTTATATTGTTTTATGTTTTCTTTATTTATAGAAACATCATTTAGAAAGTTCTACTATGGGTTTAGTTTAGGAAGTGGACAATAACTTTTATCAATTAAATCTGAATAAATTTCGAACATATTATATATAGATATGTTTTTTTTAAAAAGTTTTCAATATTTAATATATAACAATAACAAAAAATATTATTCCCATTCTTCAAGAATCCAATTAATTCTAATTCTAAAGGTTCCTTTTTGTAACTGAGAATGTTCTATTTTATATATATAAATTTTTTATACAATTTGAGTTACTTAAAAATAATCAAATTTTTATTCAATTTTAAATATCAAACATTAAAATAATTTCATATCATAGTAATGAAGTATAATATTTATGAATACATAAACAATAATTAATAATGAAATTTTTGAATAATTATAATTTATATATAATTTACTATTTGACTAAGATTTATTTGCAGCATTTTAAGATAACTTAGCTTTTTAAATCATTTAAGATGATTTAATAATTAAGACATGAACATTTAATACCTTTTAATAATAATGGAAATATCAGATGGTTTATATAATGATTTGATATATTAAATAAGATTAATTTATTATATAAATTAGAAAAATGATAAATTGTTAATAAAAACACATAAGTGAATTAATATTTTAGAATATCACTTCAAGTCCTAATAAAATATACTTTTTTGAGGATTATTGATAATTCAAATTTTTATTCTTTTAATAAGTAATTATAAAAATAATCAAGTGTTTTAATTACTCCTATTCGATATTATACTGTCTTGATATTATTTATAAGAGAGAAGAGCCTTAAAATTATTATAAACGAATACCAAATCTATATTATTTCTAGGAAAATACTCATTATAACTATGATTTTTATCTATGGATTAATTTAGATCATATAATGAGATATCAAATGGGTTACTTAAAAACTATTTTGCTGTTTCATTTGTAAATTTAGATGATTATATGCCATATTTAGAAAATTATCTATGATCTGAACCTGGTAATACCCCATTACCATAATCTTCACTAATAATTGATTTTGATTTTTAACTCCTTTTATCTTAAATTGTAGCATATTTTATTATTGATGGACTTAAATCTAACATATTTAAATTTCTAACCTCTTTCAATTTTGGTTATTTGAGATTATCTCTTCTCCTGATATCTTTTTTAATGCACCATAACACTATCTTTAGGTGATTTTACTTATTAATGTTGCTTCAATTCTTTTAAGACATAAGAACTAGCACTACTACCTACTTAAGGCACATATTAAACAGGACTCAAATTTTATACATATTAGGACATTTTATTGTGTTCTTCTTCATCAGAATGTTCAGTATGTTATTACTCAGATTACATTCCTAAACTAGTTATGGTCTTCCGAGGTTTGAAAGTGTCAGAAGAAAGTTACATCAGATGCCTAACATTACAGACCATTTATTCTAACATGCTGGTATTTTTCATACATCTAAACTTTCTTGTATGATTTTTCTATATTTAATAAAATTATTTATTTACTCTTTAATGCTTTATTCTTTTATTAATCTCATCAAAATAAATGAAGTCCATCAACATTTATCTTGAGGGGATATAATGAACTTTCTTACAATTATTAATTAGATGATTTCCTTTACAAATTTAACAAGAAATACCAATTAATTATAATTCTTAATTGAATTATACTCTATCTAAACACATTTTAATTTTTTCAAGTTCAGTCATACTTTTTTTGACCTCTTTCCAAAATTATTCTGAATTGATTTCTAATATCTTACAACAAGTTACACATTAAACACTAAAATCAGACTATTATCCTAAAAAGAAACCTTACTGGTTATAAATTTCATTATCATTATTAGCTATTAAAAATTATATATTATCTCTTTGTTAAAAACATTTGACTTTTCCAGATAAAATAAAATATAAAAATTTATTTTCTTATTTTGTTTCAATTAAAATTTCATTGGGTTCCAAAATTCTTTCTTTTGTTGCATTCATTAAAATATTAGAAATTGATTCTTATGTTAAACACTAATCTAATACTGGTATTTTCTTTAATATATTAGTATACTATGCATTCATTAATTTATTTGATAATTAATTAGGAAGTTTATCATAATCTATAAGTGTCCTTGTTTCCAATCTTGATAATATTTATTTATTTGATATTGATAAACTATTGTATCTAAGTTCAAATGGCAATTAATATATAATTTTTGATAATTCAATTAATCCTTAAATCTAAGTACTTTAGTTTCTATATAAATTATTAATTTAATCACTAATAATAGTAAATTAATAAACAATAAATAGAAGAACCATAATTTTGATTGGATATATTAAAAAAGATTGGTTATTTGTTATAATTAAAATATTAATCAAACTGCACCAATTTTGATAAAATTCATCTAAATTTAATTATTATTAATTATTGATTTGGGTAATAACAATAAGGAATCCACATATAGTTTAAAAGATGTGAATTTGTGATATTCTTACAGTAAAGAAATAGATAGAATATATTCTTAAACATATAGATATTTATAGCAGCTATTTAAACATTTAATAGAACTTAATAAATGTAACAATGTGTATGATTTACAAGAAAATAACTTGTTAACTATGATGATAAATAAGAATACTTTATATCGATTAATGTGCAAATAAAGGGTATAACAGTTGTCAATGGTATGTAATCAATAAACTAAGTAGTTTTTTAAATATTCAAACTAAATAATATGAAATTTAAAAATAATAATGGAAGTTAAGTTTGTAACTGGTAAGTTATTTTATAATCAGAACAAGCCATTCCATATAGGAGAAATGGAAATTAATACATATAATAGATGTATAGGATAACTTGAATAATAATTATTGTCGGTCTAACATTTACTTAAATATCTTATGTATTGTTTTCTTGAGTATATGTTTTGTCTCCCAAATACAATCCATACTTATTAAGTTAATCATCCTCCTTAGATGTACCTGATTGTGTGAATATCTAACTCCAATGAACTGGTTCTCTAATAAGAATATCATTTATATTTGAAGGTGGTTTCTTTTTTATTAGACTTTCAAATGCTTTATTATCTGAATATTCATTCACACTTGATTCTTCATTAATGAGATTTAATGGTGGTGCTCTACCATCTAATTATCCTGATGTACAAAGTGGTGATTTCTACACATTATGAGTGCCTATTCTAATTTAATGGAAGTTCTAATACTATGTGGAGAGTCGATAGGAGTGAGAGAACTATTTAAATCACTAGGTCTTCGAACTTACATGATAGGTTAAGAATTAAGGGAGTTAATTTATTGTAATACTGGAACATTATTATTATTGGAAGTGTCATTCACAGAGATTTCTGATTTTGAGCAATTTTTACGATATGAACTCATTATTATTTAATTATATTATTCATTGTCAATGGAATAAATCTATTTAGCTATTACATTTATGAATGTACTGTATTTTCTTCATTTTCTTCAAACATAATTGGCATTGGTTCAGTTTCATACATCTTTTTACCATGAATAAAATTATTTCGATGACTTAATTTCTTTTCCAAGAATTCTAATATTTTCATTTACTTATTCAATTTAGGACTATCATTACTTACACCAAATCCTATAGATTAAACTTTAATATCAGTTGCATCTTCACTTCTTTTATCAAGGCTTAATATTTTGTTTTGTTCTTTTGATAATTATTGTTGAATTACTATAAGAAATATAGATATAATCAAATCTAATAAGACACCTCCAGATAAACTTATATAAAACACCTAATTTAAATTAATAATTACAATAAATAGATTTGTATTATCTCCCAAATATTAAATTATAGCAAATGTCCTTACAAATGTACACAATAAACATTTTAGTACTAATAACGATATGTTCTTGAAAATGTATCTTTTTATTATTGAGTATTCTATACTATAACTAATTTTTATCTAAACATTTATTTAAGTAATTTGAATGAAATTTACCATTACAATTCATACAAATTTTACACTCTTGACATTTGAAATCATTGACAACATTTCCACAACCTAAACATGTTTATTTACAAATTTGATTCTCATTCTTTAATATAGTCACTAAATTTAAGAATCATAATATTACTTTTTGTATTCCCCAACAAGAAAAGTAATAATATGATCATTAATATACATAAGGTACCCATGGCAACATACTTTTATATTATAATTGAACTACTTCGTAATGTTAATAAATTATCGAGTAAATGCAGTCAATTATGAACAGAGTATTCTCAGCCATCTGTATACCAATCACTAGATTCAGAATCACCTTCTGTTTCATATTAAACTTAATTTCACTCAGATTATTATTATTAATAATCAATTACTCATACCTCATCATAATAAATTAAATTGTCCTTAAGATATAAATAATCAGACAATTATATTAAATATCTTCATCTATTATTTCTAATTATACTAGACTACAACTTAAGTAATTATTGGAACATATCAAATTATTACATTGTAAATTTTGATTTTGTCACAATAACATAGAAACCTTTATTTCTCTATTTACTATTTAGAGAAATATCTAATATAAATATTATTATATATATTATTGATATAATTCCAATATGAGAGTTTTGAATATATAACTACATTTCAAATAACAAAGAAATTTTAAATGAAAACATTATGTTTATTTCAACTATTTTTATAATCAATCATAATCCCTATTTGAGATTGCATTTCATTTTTATAGAATCTATTTTATTTATATTTAAAGTAAATTTCAATAAAATTATTATAATTATACTATTTTAAAAGGCTGATAAATGATCATTTTAACAATTAACATTTAATTATTTAATTATCCATTAAAATATTAATTATAAATAATCAGAGACTTAATTATATATAAAGTAAAAAAGTTATATATTAATCATAAAATTCTTAATTTTAAATTTAATGGGCAATCAAATATTGAAATTGACTAAAACCAAATAGTTTAAACATAAAAGACTTAATAAATTATATAGCAAATTCTGTAATTATAATTACTAGATCTACAAATGGTATTGAACGTGAGTTAGCATTATAATATGCAATAAGAGGAGTCAAGTAATTCAAAATAATAAAACTAATTTAGAATGAAAGATAATTAATAGATGAGACAGTGAGAATATTTAATAGAATCAATATTTTAGTGTTGAATGCAGGAGTAAATGCACATACCTTTTTTGAAGAATTCAAAAAGTTATCATATGTTTATTGTATAATTATTATTTAGTTATATTTAATGACAAAAATAAAGATTTTAAGTTTACTAAGTAAATTTAATTGATATACAAATTTAGATATGCATTACTATATATAAGAAAGAGTTCAAGCTAGTTTGTTGTTATGATTTCAATTTCAGGGGAGATTGAATTACCTTAGAGAGTATTGCAGTTCAAAGATTGTTGTGACAGGAAGCACTTAAAACAGAATTAATAGATTTTAATATAGCAATAACAATAGTTTGTACTCTTAGAGATTATGATTTATTAAAGAAGCATTCTCCTAACGATGAAGAAGATAGAATTACAATATCAAAATGTGTTTCAATAATATTAGATGCATCAGATAGAAGGGCTCATAAAGTATTTATAAGAGTTTTAATTAGATCTTTTTCCAATTAAAGCATATTGAGTGTTTATGTAAGACCTATCTTCACTGATTTTGTGGATAAGAGATTAAAATAGAAGGCTAAGTTGTGAGAATAAAAAAACAAATTGTCATTATATAATTATCATAGTCTTTTTTTACCACATGAACCACAATATTTATGATTGTTGGCAAATTTATTACCACAATTAGTACAAAAGATACTATGTTGAAATTTATTTCCACTATTTATGCGTATACAAAGATTGATATGCTTTTCATATGCTTTTTATTCAAATGTTTTCTAACATTAAAGACACTTAACTATTGGTACTGAACGTGATAATATATTTTCAACTCTTTATTTAATTTTGGGTAAAAATGATGGTTGACTTGAAGATAGTTCTTATATTAAAGTTTCATCTGCTTCTTCTTCTTCATTTATCTATGCTACTACTTTATATTTCTCTAGTGCTTTCGTTCTAGCTTAACATGTATGTGCTTTTAAATTTCTATATTTCTTATGACAATGTAGACATGGCAATAAGGTTGGCTATGTGAGTAAAGTTTAAGTTTTTTATTTTTTAGATTTCTTTACAAAAGGATGTTAAGCTGTACAACTACGTAAATGTAATGTAAGACGGCCTTGAAAGAATTATCTTTTACAATGAGGACATTGTTCTTTTGGAATCATTTCTATTTAAGTATCAACAGGTGTGAATGGTCTTTCAATTTGTTCATCTAGTTGTTCTTTATCAAATGAATTATTGACTGCTTAGATTGTAGATTTTGAAATTGCATCTTCATCAAAGAACTCTTTATTTTCATTATCAGTGAGTAATGCTAAATTATTCATTAATTTATATATGCTAATCAAGAGATTAAGTAACGCCATTACCAAGTATAGATTCTCTAAAGAAATTCTTGATTTTGCTAAACCTACTCCCACCAAATAATAACTTACTTAACATTCTATCAATGCCATGATCTTACATCCTATTTGTTATACCAATAAAGGTCCTGAATTAGAATTATATATGGCTGAAGAAGCTATAGGTTTAACAAAATAATTGAATTGGACACTAGAATAAGGATCATTTTGGTAAGATGATTATAATAAAGATATAAGAAGTAATAATCATGAGGATTAATATAATCAATCACAATAGTAAAATGATTTAAAAGATTTCCAATACAATGAAGAAGATCTAGGATAAGAATGGAGAGATTAAATTATTCGAAATTCCATTGCCAAATCATCTCTTGTTAAAGTAACTAATATTCATTCAAACACATTCTTCACAAAAAGTAAGCTTGAATTGTTAGGATAACATATCAATTCAAAAAAGATTAATGTTGTGTTCATCAATCATGAATTAACACTATTATAAACTAGAAATTTGGAAAAAGTATGGACTTAATATTCAAAAGGGGAAATAACATCTACTATTAAAGAAGAAATTAATAATCATAATAGTGATAATAATTAAAATGTAGAAGATAATTCTGAAGGTCTTTCTGTTAAGGTATTTGATAGATTCACTATGATTTTATAAATATTTGCAAAAAGATATACATAAGGTCTTTGTAGATTATAAATTGAACTATCATTTCTCAAATTAACAAAAACAAAATTAGAAATAAATGGTAGTGCATTTTTATCACTTTCTTCAATCTTTAAAGAAGATCTAATGATGGCTAAAGAACTTTATGTTGAATATGTGTCTGCTAAGCAAAATAACGATTAAAGAAAAACTAGTTTATCAGAAGAGAGTGAACTTTAATTATAAAGAAAACTTATAGATGATAAAATTGCAAAAGTCAAATAACTTATTGATAAAGAAAGTTAATAAAGATCAATATTCCAACGTAAGAAACCCATTCATAATATCCCTAAAATTGCATTGATTGGATTTACAAATGCTGGTAAGTCTTAGTTACTAAACTGCATATTATATAAAGAAGAACTTTAGAGTAGAGATTAACTCTCTTAAATATTAAATACTAGTTCAAAATCTGTAAGATTAGCCTCAGGGTAGAAAGCGATAGTACTAAATACAATGGGATTCATTACAGACCTACCTTCTGATTTAGTAGAGTCATTTTAGTCTATTCTATAAGAAGTCGAAGATGCTGATATAGTTTTACATATTAGAGATATTTCACATCCAAATACTGAATAGCAAAAGTAAATTGTCCTAAATACTCTTAAGAAATTGGGAGTTAATTAAGATTTCTTCAATAAGAAAATGGTAACATATAATTTTAATTTAGATTGAAGTGTGGAATAAAATTGATTTAATGAAATACTCTATAGATTATGATTTTATTGAATCTTAAGATTATCCCGTAGTACCTATAAGTGCACTGATGAATATAAATATCAAAAAGTTGCTTCAAGTTATGGAGGAAAAATCTAATTAAGTTATGAATAAGAAATTATATAGATTCACATATAAGATAGATTAACATTTTGAAAGACTTAAATGGTTATATGATAATGGTAATATTTCAGGAGTTAAGAATGAAATGTAATTCCCTCCTATAAAGAAAGGAGATCCTACTATTATAGAGTACGATGTCATCATAGATGAAGTCACTTACAAAAGATACATAGCCACATTTTAACCTGAAATGAGAATTAAAAATAAAGGTTTGTCTCAA
Organism: Paramecium biaurelia; assembly: GCA_000733385.1. NCBI lineage: Eukaryota > Ciliophora > Oligohymenophorea > Peniculida > Parameciidae > Paramecium > Paramecium biaurelia. Next base: position 32,184 of record JPFL01000271.1, read on the forward strand.
TAAATTTGGAAATGATTTGTGTATAATTCTTTAATTATGATTAATCAAAATATTTAATTTATAGTTGTATTTCATGGCGTAAATAGAAATATTATCTAGCTTAGTGGTAGAGCATTACTCCCATAAGGTAAAGATCCGAGTTCAAGTCTTCGGGATGATATTTTTTAATTGCAAAAGAATAATTAATTAATTTTAATGAAAACTTTAGAATTTTTTAGGAAAGCCAAAAAATAAGTTTATTATTTTGGATTATAAAATTTCATTTACTTTAAATCATTTTTTAAACCTCTTATACATAAAGTGTTATTGATGTAGCATAGTCAAATTAGTGAGTTAATCGAGTATTAATCACTGGAAATGATGTTACCGCTCTTTATAAAATCTTCTAATTTCTAATTTCTATTTCCTATTTTGATTTATAAATATATTCATAATTATTAAAAATGATCCTGACATTATAAAATAAGATTTTATATATATGTAATTCAGCATAATTCTGTCAAAACAGTCAACATGCATAATATTGGAAGAATAATCATTAAGATTAATAAGAGGTTGAATTAGGTCTTTTTTTGTTCTGATTTAACTTTTTTATCTTATTTAACCTTTTTTTACTCTCTTAAAATATCAGCGATGACTTGAATTGATCTATTTTATTTTTCTACCTGATGGTCTTTGAAGATAAAATAATTTTGTAAATCTACCCTTGTTTGAAAAAACTATTATTTAATTTTATTAGCAGCAATAAAAAAGTGGTATTACTTTAGAGTTTTTGTAGTTTATTTTGTATGATAGAGATATTTCTATAATTTATCATAATCTCCTTGTCTTTTTTTAAATTCTTCTCTAGTTTCAGACTGAGTAGTGTTATAATATGAGAAAGTTTTACACCTTTTTTGACTCTCTAGATTACGTATTGAAGTATTTGGATTGCTTATTTATAGTGTTCTCATATAAAGTGATGTATTTTTATTAATTTATTAAGAATAAGAAATTTAGATACTACTTGAAATATCAGATTAAAACATCTATTTTTATTGTTGTTTAGTATGCATAGAGATCTAAATAAAATTAGAATGAAGCATTCGATTTAGACAATTTAAAGAAAGGATAATGATTAATGTTTAGTTGTTTCAAATATAGAAGAAATAAGAACTTTCCGGAATTGTTTATAATTATATAAATATTAAATAAATAAATTAATTGAATATTGTTTATATTTTGTAAATTTTGTAAATTTTTGTTCATTCAATCCCAATGGTTTGCAACATTTCGATGATTTCGTCAATTGCAACATCATTGAGTTTTTAAACTTTAATTTTTTTACTTTTAATTTCAAGAGCATTCTCATAAGGTGTGTTACCCCATCGATCTCTTTCACTAAAGTTAAATTTGGCAGTAAATCTCAAAAATCGGATAATTTTTGAATTCATTGCCATAACAGCCATATGGCCGATATTTCTAATATCCACATTAACATATTCATTAAGATTCTTAATTCCTCCATGAAATATAAGTTCTAACATTTCTAAATCTCCTTTTAATCCAGCAGTCAATAAAAGATCTACCATAACCTAATGAGGTGCTTCAATAACTCCTCCATTTTATTAAAAGAAGAGAATCAATTCTTTATCTCTTGATATAAGGACATCATACATAGGGGAATACCCTAGATAATCTATAGGATTAATATTAACATGAACTTCCTCAATTAAATACTTTATAATTTCTATTTATTTGGAAGCAGCAGCAAGATGTAAAATAGTTCTACCATCAAAATCTGGAATATTAAGATTTCCTTCATTTTTTCTAAGATCTTTGATTAAATCCAGTTATCCAGTAGTAGCTAAAAAACAGCCTAAATTTGGTATTATATATTTATTCATAATATCCATATTTTGACTAATTTATTCATCTCCTGAAGTTTTTTATAATGTTTCTAGGATAGTTTAAATGAAATGTTATTTTTAACCCTCGAATTTTTCAAATTGTCTTACAGATTCAGTTTCACCTTATAAATTTTATGGAAATTTCTCAATAATTTCTTCATTTGTAAATCCCTTTCCCAGTAAATACCCAATCTTTGCTAAGGCACTCTCAGGAGTGATATCATATTAAACGATTATGCCATTCATAACCTTTTTAAAATTCTTAATAGGTTATCCTTTGATACATTAAGATATTTAAATTAAGATGATTCCCTTTTAAGATTAAGCATGTAATAAGGTATTGTAGAATTCTTAATTATGAGGCATTTCACCAAAATGATAGCATTCCAAAATGCAACATCTTAAGTGTGGTGTACTAAATATATGTTTGATGTGTTCAACACTTGTAAATGGAGTTATCTTTACTATAATAACATCTGTTATGAATTGAGGAGATAACTCAAGAGTATTATCATCATTACTAAACATTTATTCTCCTCTTCGTAAGACAAGATGCCATTTGATGTCAATGTTGATACCAAATTCTACCAAATTAGGAAAATTTGGACTTTCTACACAATCAAGTGAATCACATTTTAATTACCTACATCTGTTGGCTCTATAAGCTTTGTGATCCATAACAATTAACACTTCTGGGATCAGAAAGTGTCCAGCCAAGATCAATGAATCAAGAATATTTTAGAAGGCATCATTACGCATAAATGACAAAGGGATTAAAGAACCTGTGATAACAACTGTTTTTTATAGGTTTTCAAGCATAAAAGACAAGTTGGTACCAAGATAAGTTATTGTAGCAATTCCACTAAGAATTACAAATGCACTATATTTCTCATAGTTTTCCTTTATTATCTCAGCAATATGTCTAATATCTACGTAAGACTAAGGTTAAATAACTTAAACTTACGGTTTATCTTGAGTTTGTAATTTAATCAAGCTCCATTACTTTATAAACTGTTCTTCTGCCATATTCAGAAACGGGTGTTGTCAGACAACCATCCTAGTTGTGATACTATTTATGATATTAATAAGTACTTATGTGTATTCAAGATCACAAAGAAAGGATATATGTTTCATTCTTTATTCTAGTCTTCCTCTGACAACAGTCATATGAGATTCATTAAGTTCTCCTTCTGCTGCAGTTGCTCCTGAAGCATAAAGTAAAAGGACTTTACGATCATTTAGAACCTATAGATTTTGGTTGGCTCCACTTGCTCCAGTTATTTAAGAAAGAGTTGAATCTCTTCTAGATTCTCTTCTTCTAAATATTGGAGATTCAGTGTCAGAACTCATTTTATTTTTAATGAAGAAAAAAACTCATACAAGAAAAAGAATGAATTATGAGGATGCATTGAAAATAGCAGCAAAAGAAGAAGTAATTACCATTTGAATAAGAAAAGGTTGCCTTTTTTGGAGAATGTTCGAAGTTCAAAGATAGACCAACTGATCCAGCTCCAGTTGATAGAGCAATACATTTCCTCTTTTTGAAGGAGAATGTAATTTACTTCATTCTTCCACAACTTAGAATGTAAACAGAAAGAAAGCTTTACAATTTGGAATGCGAAGACTGTGTAAAATTGATAGTACTAGACAATTTGATGGTCCTGCTTAACACAGAATTATGAAGACAAATAAATTACTCTCAGGAGCAGTAAATGGATGGTATAATGGATCGGCTGAAGCTAAGTTTGATTTAGGTTCTACTTTTACTATTGATGTTGTCAAAAAACAAGATAATAGTTTTCATTTGAAAAACAATTATCCTATTGATTTAAGGGTGTAAACTTCAGAAAGAGATAAAATTACTATGTAAAAGTTTGAATTCTCCAAATTTAATACAGAGAGATTAACGTAAGAATTATGTAAATTAAAAGAGGATACTTAATAAAAAAACAATCAACCAAAATTATATGTTGAAGTAGCTGGATAAAAATTATATCATCTTCTCGATTAAGACAATTATAAACCTTCAATTCTATAAGAATTTAAAGCTTTCTAAACTATCTAAGACCTTGTGAGACTCCATGAAGTCAAATCACTTGATAAGATTGAATCAACTAGTAATCTTTAAGAATTAAATACTTCAGGATTGAGAGAAAGAGCAATGACTAATTTACATGATTAAAAATAGATATTACTTTAAAAAAAGAGAATGTCAGTATAAACATAAGAGGACTCTTAAAAGATTTATAAAAAATTGTTAAAACAATTAAGATCAGATGACCAATTTATTATATCTTCTAATAAACCTAAAAGAACGTTGTAGATTTATCATCCAAATACAACAAGAAGAGATTCATAATAATCTTTCTTCTTCAATCTTACTAATAAATAAACAGTTCCTTCCAATACCAGCATTAGTAATTCATAATAAAATTTTGATTCTAATTAGAAGAAATATTTCACATAATGTACTTCATAATTAGAAAAAACATCATATTGTTTGGAATAAAAAGTAGAAAACTTTATTAAACAAAAAATTATTATTTAGAATTCAAAGTCACTATCTCCAGTAATAGATTATACTAATATACAATTAAAATAAGATGTAATTCAATTTATTTAATTTTAGTTATTCAAATAGTTGAGATTAAAAGAAATTTAAAGAATATAGAAAGTAAGGATACATTCTTAGAGATGAATATTAAGTTATCATTAATTAATCTTGAATTTTATTGGTAATAACTTAGATGAAGTTTCTGCTGTTGAATCCATCAATGAAGGTTAGGTTTGATTTCTGTGATGAGATAAATTTCTAACTTTCTTAGTATTCAACTAGTATTTTTATTAACTCTATTCTTCTTGACTATCCTTTTTTATTTACAATGAATGACTATCATATCTATATAATTTCTGCTTCAATCTTTAGAGTTCCATCTCTTTTGTAGAACTTGTAATTTAATTAGCTCTCAACATATCAAGCAAAATGGTATTTTCCTGTTTTAATTACTTATTATCACTCTTTATTTTAAAATATTATTAGAATTAACCATTTACAACCATTTCTTGCAATTATTTTAGTTCATCCTACATTACTGCAATCTATAGAATGTGAGCATTATTACTTCCTTTTGATTATCCAATTTAATCTATTTTAACTCCTTTTCATGATTCTATCTATCATGTTCAAATTGATATTTGAGTGAATCAATTTAAGATACCATTTCTTAACGTGTTATACTTTTATGGTACATTTTTTGTTTAATTACTTATTAATATCATCATAATCATCTTCTGCCCTGAGAAGAAGCTGAACGCACAGATGATTTAACAGAGGGAACTCCAACAGAAGAAGGTTATTTACTAGGAACAGTGACATTTTTCTCTTAAAAGACTGCATCTATTATGGCTTGCATTTCAGGGAATTCTTAGACTAAATTACTATAATAAATTAATAGAATATGAAAAATTACAAAATGCAGGACTTAAGTGTTTTATTTAAATTATTCTGTATATCTAATTCTAAAGCAGAGATATGTGCATTTGATTCATCAAGTACAATTCTCTTTTATTATACTTTTGCCAATTTTGAATTCATTAAGTTTTCTGATCTACTAATTTTTTCTTATTAATCTTGTAATTCCTTTTCCAATTTTTAGAATTACATTTCTACTTCCCTCTCTTAATTATCCAGAATTTCAATCTAGAATAAATAATTATGAATACTCTATTTTATATTTCAGTCAATCTTCTCATATCTTCATCTATTTCTTATTATAATCTTTATAATTCTTTTTTCTTTTTAAATAGATTCTCAGATGCTGCTCTACATTGTTCTTCCAATCCATCTCTATGAGATACTTCTTTCTAAGAAATACCCTTATTTAAGAAACTATCCCTATACTTACTATTTCTATTCTTAAGATGTGATAGTGTATTATCTAATGCCTTTAATTCTTAATCTCTCTTGATAATTTCAGCATTCAATTCATCACCTTTCCTTTATAATTCTTCTCTTTCTTAAGATGCCTTAATAATATAATAAGCTTATGAATGTTCCTCAATGTTTTATGTTTCTTATTCTCCATTTGAAGATTTATTCTTTTAAACCAAAGATTCATATTTAATTCTGAGATTCTTAACTCTATTTTATCTTTCAGCCAATTCAACAGCAATTTTATGTCTTTCCTCTTCAGCTGCCTTATGTTCTGCCACCAATACATCCTTATGTACTTAAATTTCCTATTCTCTCTCTTACATAGCCATTTCTAATTGATATTTACGATTTTCTAAATTAAACACTTTATCAACAGCAGTTGTAACTACTTTTTAAATCTTTTGAATTTCTAATTTCATAAAATCATGTTAAACCAACACTTCTTCTTTTGACTTTACAATCTTGCTTAAATCTTAATAAGTCATATCATTTTCTAATGTTAATTCATCTATAGTTTATTTCAATTTAGTTTATGATGTTTTAGTACCTGTCAATTATCTATCTGTTCCTCTTAAATCATCATCAAGTCTTTTCAAACTCAATAATAATGTTTTATATTCCTTCTTCTATAAATTCACTTTCTCTTCAATTTCTTTAATCTCATTTTCCAAATCTTTTTTTTCTTCCAAAGTACGTTCTCCCTTGGCTCTTGCAACCCTTCTTTCCATCAATTATATCTAATATTCTGCATTGTACAATAATTCTTATTATCTTTAAAATTCTTAAATCAATTTATTGATATGTGCTTAATAATTACGACAAGCACTCACATTTGCTTATATTTCTCCATATAAATTGGCTTCATTTTCTCTCAATTTAAATAAATCTTAAGTAGCTTTAAATAAGACTTCTTTTTGTAATTTAATTTCTTTATCCAAATCAATTCTTTACTTTTCTAAATTCTTATATCTATCTGATGCTATAGTCCTTTATTATTCAAACTCTTAATGTTGAATGTCTTCCAACTTCAATTTCTATTTCTCACTAGCATATTTCTTTTAAGCATTATTCAATCTCTATTTTTTAATTAAGAGTTCTTATGACATTTAAGCTAATCTATTTCTTTTATTTGATAAATCAGTAGCAAATGCTGATAATTAATTCTTTTAAATTTCAACATCTGCCTTAAGATTATCTATGGCTAATTCAATATCTTTATTTGATTATCTTTATGAAATGATTGTTCTTTCTAATTATTAATTTTAAACTTCAACTGATTTATTTTCTTATTTTTCATTCATCAATTAAGACTTTCTATTTTCTAAATCCTATTAATTTGCTTTAATCTAAGCTTTAATATCAGCATATCTTTCTGATTCATCTCTAATAGCTTAATCTCTTCTTGCAATATTATCTGTAACTTCTTACCATTATTGAAATAATTTATGACGTTCATCATGTTATCTTCTAAATTCTTCTGCTGTTTTATCTAATTCAATTTTAAGCTGTTTATGTTTCTGTGATTTCTCTATCTAATTCATTTTATCTCCTACTAACTTCAACAGTCAATTTTTCAATTTGTAGATTAAGTTCTTTAATTTTGGCTTCATCTCCTCTTTTATATTTTTCCATAGTTAGAGAGTCTTCTTCCTTTTATCTTGCAGCCAAAACCCATTATTCTAATTCTTCTTAATTCCAATTCATTTCAATTTTATATTTATCTAATCTCTCATTTCCTCGATAGATGGAATTTTGAACATCATTCAATCTTTCTTATTACTCGATCATTCTAAAATAAGCTATGAATACTATACATCTTTTATTATTTAGTCATTTCATTTTGAAGACGACCAATTTATCTTTCTGTTATTTATTTCAAATGGTCTTCAGTTTCAATTTCTTTATTTTTCGTGTCAATCTTTATACTATTATTTAATTCATACCAAAGCTTAAGTGTGAAGTAATTCTTATTAGATATTCTTTAAATGTTCTGATAATACTTTCAATTTATCACTCTTTTCCTCAATTTTAGAGTTAATATCTCTAATAATACTTCTTTTTAATTTGATCTAAAATTCAAAATACACCTATTTATACCTTCTCATTAAGTTCTTTATTTGCTTCATTGGCATATTCAGGAAAGTCATCATCTTCTTCCTCATTAACAAGCTCTTGATTCTCATCATTCTCATTATTGTTATCCATTGATTATTAATTATATATATAATTTATTTATTCAATTTTATGTAAATAGCATTTAGTTCTTCAAATTTATCTAATTTTCTCTAAATAATTTACTTAATTTATAAGTATCCCATTATTTTATAAATTTAATGATTGATAAAGACATAAAAATCAAATCACTTGAGTCTGAATTAGAAAATAGACAATAACAAGTCATAACCTTATAAGATAAAATTGCTAATTTACAATAAAGAATTGATCAGAATGCAGATGTTATTTTATTCACTAATGTAGGTTGTTGAATTATCAGAAAAGATCAAGATGTTGGAAACTCAAAATGTAAAATTGATAGAGAAAAATCAGAGTGATGTTGTAGAATGGAAGACAAAAGAACTTGAATTTAAAGTAAAATTATTACTACTTTTTAATAGCAATAACTAAAATTAATGAAAGATGAACTTTTATCCTTAAAGACTTAATTGGATGAGGCTAATGATTAATTAAATAATGTTTAACCACAAAATGAAGAAAGTAAAGTAGCAGGATTATAATAAATTATTCGTGATTTATAACAAGATCATAATGATTTAAGATCAATTAATGATAAATTACTTTAGAATGCTAATTAATTGACTATTTAGAATGAATAATTTAAAAGAGAACTTCTTAATTCAGAAGATCAGAAAAAATAATTGTAACTTCAAATTTAAGATTTAAATAACAAACATAATCTTGAGTTAGAATAATTAAGAGATCTCATTAAAAAATTACAATATGATCTTGAACATAAAGATAGTTTATAAGAGTAATAAATAACTAATCTTAAAAAATTGTAATTAGAATTAGAAGTCAAAGTTAATAAAAAAGATGAAGAATTTAATTTAATAAACAAATAAAGATAAGAACTCTTAGTAGAAAATAATAATCTTAAGAAATTAAATGAAAAAGAAATCTAAGAAATGTAAATTCTAACTTAATAAATAAAATCTTATAATGAATAGATTATAGATAAAGATAAATTGATTTAAGAATTACAAAATAAAGTAAACAATGAACATAATTAAATTGTTTAACAATAACAGAATATCATTAAATTAGAAAATAAATTATAAGAACAAACTATTTAATTTGAGAAATCTTTAAAGGAAAAAGATAATCAAATCTTTGAGATTAAGAAAAATTATGAAATTAAAATAACATAGATTGAAAAGTAATAATTATTATTATATAGGGACAATGCTATTATTTTAAATTAATTATAATAAGCTAATGATTAGAATTAGGAGTTTTTAAAACAAATCAAATTATTGGAAAGTTTATGTAAAGAAGGAACTAATAAATAAATAGAAAAAGATAAAAAGATAATCGATGCATTAGAAAGAATGAAAAAGTTAGAATAAGAGGTATAGAGTGCTCCTCTCTACTATAGTTAAAAGCCTTGATTAAGTAAAATTCAGTTAGCAGAGAACAAATCATATTTTTAGAAAGTGAATTGAGTAAAGTCAAAGAATAGAATAGATTGTTACATAGAGAGAAAATTGAAATTAAAGAGAAATTAGACTTTTTAGTTACATAATCAAATCGAAAGGGAAAACCGAGTGAAATTGAAGGTTTAAAGAAATAAGTAATTGAATTATAAACAGAACTTGGATTACTCAAGGAATCACATAAGGTTAGTTAAACATCACTTAAGTCAACAGTTGAATCTATTTCTTATTTTAAGGGAAGAATAAAGAAATTAGATTTTGAAAATCAATCATTAATGGATTCTAAATTAAGATTGGAAAGTTTATTTTAAGAATTATTAGAATCTACAAAAACAAAGAAAAGTGTTTATAGGAATTTGTCTGAAATATCCATTAAACCTTAATAATCAAATATGATGACTGATAATGGTTCATCAATTTTTGATCCTACTTCTGAAAGATTAAGTGCCAAGACGAATACAAATTAAGCAAATAAGTCTGGAGATGTGAGATCATTATTTAAACGTCCTATTTAAGTTATGAAAATCAGATCTACAACTAAGAGGAAATCTTAAGATGATTTCAAAAAGAGTGAATAAACAAATGAAGATCATATAAAATAATAGGATAATAAGAATAGTTCTTAAATAGAAGAGAATTTTGTAAAAGATGAGTCAAAATAAATTAATCCTAAAGATGACTCAGAAATTGAAACATTATGATTAAATATTATTAAATATATATATAATATTCTACCCACCTTTTTATCTTATTTAATGCTTAAAAATATTTTTATTTATTTGTTTGATCTAAATAAATATTTATGAATAGCAAAGATAAAATTGCTAAATATAAAGCCAAAGTCAATGATGTTATCTAAAATATGGTCTATGAATTATTCAAAAAACAACCTGAAAATTATGTAACTTAAATTTTAAAGTTAGATTGATTGGATGATTGAATATTTAGAAGTACGAAGAGCTAAGCATAATGTTAGAACAACACAAAGTCTACATATTGAGTATCATATTTCCTCAGAAGAAGAGAATGCAGAGGATGTAGATGAGTTAGAAAAAGCAGTAAAAAAAGAATAACAATTTCGTACTTCTGTAAGTGCTGAAGTTTATGGTCTATATAATAAAAAAGAAGATTTTAAACCTAGAGTCATTCCTAAATCTTAAGATTAAAGGGAAAGAATAGAAAATAAATTAAGTGGAGTATTCATGTTTCAAGCACTTGATTAAAATGAAAGAAACATTATTATTGATGCAATGGAAGAAAAACACTTCAATTCTGGAGATTGGATTATTAATCAAGGTGATGATGGAAATGAATTATATGTGGTAGATTAAGGTCAACTAGACTGTTACAGAAGATTCTCTAAAGATCAAGAACCAAAATTAATTAAATAATATTAAAGTGGAGACATGTTTGGTGAGTTGGCTCTTCTATACAATGCACCAAGAGCAGCCTCTATCTAATCCAATATTGAATCTGTACTCTTTGCACTTGATAGATCTACATTTAATGCAATTGTTAAAGATGCTACTGTTAAACGAAGAGAACATTATGAGGATGTTCTATCCAAAGTTGAAATACTCAAATCTATTGACTCTTATGAGAAAACTCAAATATGTGATGGTCTAAAAGAATAACATTTTAATGCTTAAGAATACATTATTAAAGAAGGAGAAGAGGGTCATAAGTTTTATATAGTTGTGAAAGGAACTTTGGTTGCTATTAAATAAAATGAAGAAGTTCTAAAATATCAAAGTGGTGACTATTTTGGTGAATTAGCTCTCATTAATAAAGTACCAAGACAGGCAACCATATAAGCTGAAGTAATCATAGATATTTACATATTAGACTGATTGTGTTGTTGTGTATTTAGATTATCAATCATTCATAAGACTCTTAGGACCTATTGAAAACATTTTATTAAGAAATGCAGAGAACTATAAAAAGTTTGTAAATTGACAACAATATTAAACATATAGATAAATAATTTAATCAATCAAATATCTATTTATTCAAAAATTAAAATTAAATTGCTTGCTAATTTGTTTACTAATATTAGATATTAAAACAAACAGCACTACTGAATTTAAAAACTTAATTTCTTTTTAATTTTAATAAAATAAATATTAATTATTAGTTTATATAAATTAATCATTAATGAATTTTCAACTTTATTAAATCAAGTATTTAATTAAATGCTTTTTATAGATTTACATTTAATTGGAATCATAGGCAATTAAATAGTCTCTTGAATATAATCTGTTCCTTTTTCAAATTAAAATACAGTATTAATTTGTGAAACTATACTTTTCTCACTTTTACTATTCTTTTAAGATCCATATTTTTAATCTTAAACATTATACTTACTAATAGATTACTATGATGGTTATTTATGATATTTAATTGGTTTATATTTTATAATTTATAACTAATTTCCTAATTTCTAATATCTTCTTAATAATAAAGCTTCATTTAGATCAGATACTTTTAATTATGGTGGTCTTGAGAATAATGCATAATAAATATGCATAAGAATCTTAATACTTGAAAATACATAAGAAATAATTGTAAGAATATCAGTTGTAGTAAACATATTAGATGCCTATTGTTCAATTAAAAAGTCTCTTCTATATTTTGAAAGAATAATTAAATTAACTAATATAGCAAACTCAATAACTCCATGAATAGATTAAAATATCTACTTATAATTCCATAATCTTCCCTTAATATATATTCCTGACTATGGACAGAAATTACTTATTACATTTTCAATATTTAGCATATGATCTGCTTATACTTTTAACATAAATGATTAAAGAATATTTGCTGAATCAGTCCTTGCAGTAGAAAGAAACAAAAAGAGAGATTTGAAAGTGATGTAGATTTAAAAAATTGCCTTTAGCAATAAAAATGATCCCATCAAACTAATAGCAAGAGTGATAACATTTTTTAGACCAATTATGTTATCCTATTTATTATCTTTAATAAAAGATATAATCTCCAAATATGATCCAATTATTTTGCATTCGAAAAGGTAAGTAAACCAGACTAATAGTTACAATATACACAACCACACCTCGTTTTTATGGGCAAATTTGAATTGTTAAAATCTTACCATTTCTGTAGTTTAGATACAATAGTCAGGGGTTGCTATTAATCTGATTTTTATTGCTATTAGTAGGGTTGCAAGGGTTTATGCTAGAATCATAAAAATGTAAAAAGATGATTCTCCAATAAAACCAAAATGAAGATCATTTTGAAAACATTAACCACTTGTATTTTGGCATTTAATTAAGTTATCTTTAAAACCCAATCTCATTGAAAATGATCCAATACCAACAACTACTTTTATAATTTCAATTATTGAAACTACAATAAAATACATCCTTATATTATTCAAAGATTTTCTTATAAAACTATGTAATGAATTGCTAAATCTGAAATCATAACTTAAATTTTATATTATATTTAATGATTTGTTAATTAAATGTACAAACCATTTTCCAATTTTACCCCATTTTACTTTTTCAATCTAATTTCCTATATACTCCATCTTTGATAATGAAATTTGATTCTTATTTTACAGAAAGACTTTTAAATTGAGTAACCAATACTTGAATAATCCATCATCAAATTAATTAGGTCTAGCTTTATGTATATTATATTTACAATTAAGCCTAATTCTAATCAAAGCATACTTCCTAAATATTGTAATTTACTAAATATTCATTTATTATATCTATGTACATATGCATTTTACTCAAACTTGTCATATATTTTGTACTACTTCTAAAATCAATTACTTCTAAGTATGGAAATTTATAGTATTGAGATCCAAACCATTTAAAAAATTAATCACTTAGATTTGTGTTTCTAATTATCAATTATTTTAGATAATGGGGTACTTCTTAGGTTAAATTAAGTTCAGTTGCAAATAAAACATATTAATTAATGATTTATTAAGCAAAGCTTTCAGTTACATTCATCCAGTTATTATATATGTAGAGTCTAGGATTTTTTTATAATATTAATGTAATTCCCTAAGCATGTCCTTTAAATTGATTTCCGTCAATTATTAATAACCTAAAATAAGTTAATGGAATTATATTGACATCTGTCAAATCTTTAAAATATTACTCATCAATATAATTTCTAAATTCATATTATTTAATATATTACTTGGATAAATTTAATGTAATTAAAGAACTTTTGTTTTGGAGGATAGGATCAAAAATAAGTTTAAAACCTTATCTTGTAAGATTATTTTATATCAACAATACTTCCTTTATTATTTTATTATCATAAATGAAATTGGCTAAGGTTTCACATTAATCATCCATGATACCACAATTGTTGAGTGTTAAGATTTATAAGTTATCTAGTGTTTTAATTTTTATAAAATGATCTAACAATTTAATTATACTTTCATTCTGTTTAGAATTAGTAGATAAATCAATATAATTTAAATTGTTTAATAAATTACTGACATTTAATTCATTTTAAATTGATTCTACATCCCAAAATATCTATAAATTCTATAATTTTAAAGTTTAAATGGAGGTTTTATTATTTCCTAATACTTCATCAATTTATAGTAAAACTCTCAAAGAAATCTCATTCTAAGAAATATCAATATGTTTAATTGAAGAATTCTAATGTAAACAAGGGATAAGTTATAATATTGATTTATCTGTCAATCTACAATTTTTTAAATTGAGACCTAACAAGAATTATTAAAATGACTACCTGACAAACTTGAATTTAAAAATAATCCATTGCATAACACTTAAAAATCTTCTGTATTAATAACATTTCCACTTAGATCTAATTCTATTAATCTTGAAGATTTTTTAAGTAATTCAGATACAAAACCATAAAATGAAATACTAAGAGTAGATTTTCTGACACTGAAATGCTTGAGATTGAGAAAACAATTTTAACAACTATATAATGAATCAAAAACCTTTTCATCTTTTTCTTAAAATGATTAATAATCCAAAATAAAAACAATCAGATTCTTTATTAATTTAATTGTTGTAAATAATTCTATTAATTATTCTTAAAATAATAATGTATTTGATATTTCTAAAAATCTAATATCTCTTAAATTATTTTCTATAATTCTTATTAAATTTCTAAAACTATCATAACGAAATAAAATTTTATTTATTGAAAGTGACTCCACCTTAACATTATTTCCAATCTTCATTAAATTATTCAAATAATCTAAAGAATCATTATCTTATAACTCTAATCTTTTTATTGAATATGATTCAGAGATTATTTAAGTAATAATATATAAATCATCTGCTGTTAATTTCTAATTTTGCATCTTGATCTAAGGAAATTGACGACATGATTTTAATAATTTATTTCTTGCATATTATAAAGTCTATCCTCCAATTTGATTTCTAGATATATCTAAATAGGATAAATTAATATTTAAAAGTAATTTGGCAAAATCCTTTATAAGATGTTTTGTTTCATAAATTAAATTGTTACTTATGTTTAAATATCTTAAATATCTACAATTTGATAATCCATTAATTAAAGATAATATTTTTATTTTTAATTTATTTGAAGATAAATCTAAATACATTATGGAATTATTTCTGAAGAATCCATCATTCAATGTCTTTAAATTCTTTTCATCCATTTTACCTAAATGGTTTTTTGCCAATAATAATGTTTATAGAGTTTAAGTATTAGATAGAAAAGAGGATAGTGCATCAATTAAATGTGTTTAATTAATTTCACAATCATTCAGATTTAAATATTCTATCCTATTGAATTATTTTGATAAAGAATTTAAAATTGATGAAATCATACAACAATTTTCAGAGAAATCTAATTATCTTAAATTATTGCATTTAATTTCAATCAATTCTTCCCTTCCACTACATATATCATTCTCATCTTATCTTAATTTTGATAAAATCAATTTTCTTAATTAACATTCTTTCATCATAGAAATTAATGCATAAACTAAATCATATCGTAAATAATTATAAGATAAATCTAAATACTCCAAATTCAATTATTCATGATTGAAAATGTAAACTAATATACCTTCTCCATTAATATTATTATTTGCCACTGATAAATTTATTATTCTTTAATTTTCTCTCAAAGCATATATCAAAGAAACAAAACCTTAAGTACAAATTTCATTGTTATTCAAATTCAATTCCATCCACATTACCCTTTTTGAACTAACTACTTAGGAAATTTAATAAGCTCCTTGAGTTTTAATAGAATTATTCGATAAATTAAGAGAGAGGACATTTAAAAAGAAATTTGTTGGAATCTCTTCAAATCTATTATATGATAAATCTACTTTAGTCATCTTCTTATTTAATACTTATTGATTCTAAAATTCTGATAGTTTATTTTTAGATAAATTGATATCTTCAATATTCAATTTCAATAAGATTGTTTCTAAAGATTCTATACAATCCTATGTCAATTAATTATACTCTAAATTCAATGATCTGATATTTATTTGTCTTACTAACATAAATAAGGCAACACTTAAGAGTTCAAGTCCTTAATTTGTTATCCAATTCCATGAGATATCTAAATAATCTAATGATTTATTTCCTGTATAATTTATTATTGCACTACTCAATGCTAGAATACTTTCTGAAGATTTTAAATTTACTAAGGAAATTATAAATCGTCTTAGAAAAAATAAAATGGAAATATACTTTAATGATCTCAAATGTTTAAGATTTGGTAAAATGAGTGAAAGGGATGCATTATCAAGATTACAAAAACTTAAATTGATTTCAAATAATAGGTTTTTACCTCTTAAAACATATTTACAGAAATCTTCAACTGATGTTTTAGTGAATCCCTTGTTATTTGATAGATTTAAATGAGTCAAACCTGTGTGATCTATCATCTTTATAAAAATAAGAATATATTACTGATTTGAATATACAACTTAAAGAGAAAGAATTCAGGTTACATCCTGCTAATTGTAAAACTTAGATATTTGTATTCTTTTAAACAAGATTAGCCAACTCCATAGCATAATATATATTAATATTGCATCTAGATAAATTAACTTCACTATTCTTTATAAATTTTACTTACGTAATTGTATTATTGCAAGCTAATTCATTACAGAGTTCAGTAAAACATTATAATGCTCCTCGATTGATATTTTATGAAAATTCACTAATATAATTTTCATTCCATTTATCTTTTTTTTATTTTTTTCTAGACATTTTCTTCACGATTTCCCATAGAGATCCTGCTAAATTCTTCCTTTTCATATCCTCTACTTACTTTTCATATAATTAATGGTTTGAAAATCGTCCAAGATTTTATTAAGAAGATGGAATAAAACTCATCTTAAAATAATTTAATTTTATTAAGTTCTTAAATTATATCATATATAAGGATTCTATCTTTTTTGATAAAGGACAAATGTTTATTTTATAAAGACTCTTTACTTTTTTCTTTTTTTAATCTCTCTATGAAATAATTAGTTTGCCTTACTTAGAAGATCTAAAATAGTATAAACTATTTCTTTCATTTCTAAAGTATTTATCTCTCATTTTTCATTCTTTTATTAAACTACTTTTCTTCATTCTCAATATAAGAATTCTTAATCTATAATTATAAAGCTTAAAAAGAATATTTAAATTAATTTATTAATCAACTCCATCAAAAAATTAGTCAAATAATAATGATTTGGACGAAAAAAATGCATAAAATAATTTTGATGCTTTAAAATATTATTTAAACTGTTATTATTAATTTTAAATTCTTTTTATATTATAAAATGACTCAAGTTAATTAATAAAATCATAGCTTAATTTTTCTGAAATTAATATAATTTTTATTTATTAATTCAAAGCAAACCAAAATTCTAAAGAATTGAGATCTCTTAAAAATAATTATAAAAATTATTAATAATTTAAATGTTTGTAGAAAACCTTAAGTTTTAATAATTTTAATTCTGCGACCTATAGTATATCTTATATTTTGTAGGATAAAATAATGGAATATTAGTATTCAAATCATAATTTATTTAATTGAATATACACATAAGATGTAATACATTTATTTTTAGATTATATATGGACTGAATATTTTGTTTAAAAGAAAATGAATAAATTTGATAGAGGCTATCTTTTATGATATATAAATAAATGACTTTATCACTTTAATACCAACTTGACTGCCTCAACAATATTATGTGTTTTAGGGAAACTAAGCTCTTCTAAATTAAATGCATATGGTGTTGGAATATCAGCTCCTGTAACTCTAACAATAGGAGCATCCAAGTGGAAGAAAGCATTAGCTTAAATTATGACAATTCAAATACTTTCATTAATGACACTACATATTTCTGCTCCAATTCCACATTATCCCCATCCTTCTTCAACAGTAACCACTCTGTGAGTCTTCTTGATACTTTCTACAATAGTGTTTCTATCCAAAGGTTTCAAGGTTCTAAGATTGATAACTTCACATGAAATTCCCTCTCTTTCTAATTCTGCAGCAGCTAACATTGAAAATCTCAAGTTAATTCATTCTCATACTTGACCATTTTAGAAAATGTTACAATTGTCACATCTTTTCCTTCTCTCATGATTTTAGCCTTTCCAATTGGTATCACATAATCCTTATCCATTACATTGTCTGGGACCTCAAATGCCTCATTATACATTATTTCATTTTCAAGAAAAACAACTGGATTTGGATCTCTGACAGCTGCTTTCAACAGTCCTCTAGCATCATCACAATCATAAGGAGATAATACAATCAAGCCTGGCACTTAACTATACCAAGCAGCAAAGCATTATGAATGTTAAGCTGCTACTGATGCTGCTGCACTAAAATATAAATAAATTCACAATCATACCCATTGATTCCTCTAAATACTATAGATGTTCTCAGACCACCTGCACTCATATAATGTAGTTTGGCTGCTGAATTGATTACATGATCTATGGCTTACATTGCAAAATTAAATGTCATAAATTCAACTATGGGTTTAAGTCCATACCTATACAAAAAGATAAGGTAAATATTACATTGCAGCTCCAACACTCAAACCTGTAAATCCAGCCTCTGTAATTGGAGTATCCCAGATTCTACTCTTTCCAAAACGATCATAAAGTCCTTTAGATACTTTATAAGCACCTTGATATTAACCAACTTCCTCTCCTAAAAGATTATAATTGCCTATAAATACCAATCAAAAAGACATTCTAATCTCTTTCAATTTCTTAAGCCATTGCACTATTAATGGCTTCTCTAACAGTCATTTTAGCAAACCCACTTCTTAACTTATGAACAATTCTTAACATGAATTATTAATATTTATGTATATTCCAATAAATATAAATGCTATACAATTATAGTTAATATAAAACTTTTTTTTCATTAATTAATCAATCATATATATATAAAAAAAGAAAATAATTTAGAAATCTATTTTCTTAATAGCTACTGATATTATATTTAAAAACAAAAAATTTACTCTTTATTTGATCTATAAATAAACCATTACACCTCTCCCATCAAGCCTTGTTTTATTTTTAATCAATTAGGCAAACTCTATTATTATAGTAGTAATTTAATGAAAAATTTTCTTTTTTTTTAAAACCCTCCTTCTTATTCATTTTGTTTTATTAACTTCAAAAATTATCTTCCCATATGTTCAACTAACATATATAAGATTAAATAAATAAAGTTAGTTGATATTCTCTGACTGTAAGATTGGGTGTTAAGAATTTATAAATAAGAAAGTTCTTAAGAAAAATTGACTACTATTGAATTGCTTATGTGAGGTAAAATTAAGAAAATGTTTTGGCTTTGTTCTTCAATTCCTTCATGTTTTCTTTATTTGAATACTCAATCCAAACTTTAGAATCGGATGCTCTTCCATTCTTCCATTATTTTTATAAACACCACTTAAAGAGTCAAACATCATAAACTTTTCATGGGATATACATTTGTTCTTAGTTAAGAGTAAGTATATCTAAACTGAATAAAATACTAAACTAAAATAGTATCATTATCTGACAATAAATAGAATTTTCTGAAGATTAATTAATCATTTGACTTTAAAACACAAAATGGTCTAACATTCTTGCTAAAATAGTAAGACTGAACTCATTTATGAATCAGGATAAACGACTTTTGACACTAGGAGTTTGAATGAGAAAAAATTCTAATATATATAAAGAATAAAGTGAATATATTGAAAGTATAATTATACATCAAATTTCTGATTTAACATCGTTACAATACTCAACTTTATAAAAAAGAGGAGGTGGTTAATAGCTATAGGGTAAGTAGATGTAACTAAATTAGTTTTAAATTATTACTTTTGACCAAGTTTGGGCAATTACTTCTTAATTAAAGATGCTTAATCTAATTGTTTTTCAACAGTTTTTCTGTTCAATTTTGGTCGTTTTTATCGTTCTTTCTTTTTGCCAATTCTCCCTTAGGTTTTGTAAGTCTTCAAAATTGCTTTGGCTGTAGATAACTTAATTTCATTAGCTTAAGCAGCCAATTTGACTGAAACTCCTTCCTCTTAAACTAGTTTGATTAAGAGATTCCTCTTGTCATCTGTTATAACACTGTATTTCTTATGAGGTTCTATGGCTAAAAATAATATGTACTATGTTATTATTTTGAAATTTCAGGTTCAGTTTAGACATTTCTAGCACCAAGTACTTGTAATGGTGGATGAAAATATAAATTTTAACTTTTCGGCAACATCCCAGAATAATTAAACATGAAGATTATATTTACTTTTTTGAAAATACTCTTTTAATTGTTTTAATGAATGATAAAATAAAGATCCATATGAAGGAGTTGTATAAAAATAATAAGCAAAGAAGTAGCAATAAAAACATCAACTTCATATAGAATAGGATATATGCTTTATGTTGTTCAAATTTTATAATCAAGTTTCGGCTACTAATAGTTTTTATAAAATTGAAGAGATATTGCACATTATCTCACTTTATTTGTATTCAAAATTCTACTGCTTATAATCGAATGTTAAATTTATTGTTAAATGTAGCTTTTTAATGTAGTTATGCAAAGATCAGTTATTTCAATCATTCTAAATATACAAACCAATATTTATAAGTCATTATAATTTATTCGTTAAATTCAACAATATAGATTAGAATAATATATATTATTATAATTTATATAATAAAGACATATTCCATTCATACAACACAAAATAAATATACTTTTATCATTTTCCTTTCACAATTTAAAAATTTAATTGTTCCTATTAAATAGTTTAAAATTATTGTAAATGGATTATAGCAATGTGTATATTCTACTTTAATAATTGTTCTTCTTTTGCTGTTTATTATTTATTCAGAAAGTATTTAAATTTAAAAGGTTTAATAACAATTATTATATTTAGCTATTATTTTAAAGTTTGAAATAAAATAATTAAATTTATACTCTATTGTTTTATAATGCAAATAAATTTAAACTTCAAATAATTGAGACTTCTTCTCTTTTATTTGTATAAATAAATGAACTGACTTATAAAATTATTTATTTCTCTTTAATTGAGAATAAAAGCATTAATAAAATATTTAATTTTATTGAATTATTAAAAAGAATGTGTGGGAGTATATCTTATATATATTAAATTAATATTGTCATCTAATTATTTTTTTATCAATACAATTCATAGTTAAACTAGTTGTATTTTTAGTATAATATTGAACAACTACTTTAGAAGGGAAATCTTTTCTATTATCTGTAAAATTTCTTAAGAAAATAATGGATAAATTTGTATTCACAAAAAATAATGGATGACATGCATTAACAAAATATAATCTAATATTTTTATCATTTGATTATATAATTAATAATGCTCTACTCAAGACATTTGAGGATATAATTATAGATAAACTCAAAATATTAATTGTTAGTCTACCAAAATAAAATAATTATATATAAAGATTGTAAATCAGAAATTGTAATTTTTTTAATAAGGTTGATGACTACTCTTCAATAATACCTATAGATTTTAGTTTAGCAAGATCTCTTAAGAATAATTGTTAATAATGGTTTATTCTATATGAGTCAATATATTATGAAAGGATTTAATGATGATAATATTGATCATTTATTGGGTTATGAGGGAGGAGCAGTAATTTTATTAATGTAATAATAGCAAACTCTGAAGAATATTCAAATTTAAGAAGCAGGGTCAATGAAGCTATAAATGATTCTTAATCAAAAACTTCTTACTTTATCTAAAAAAGCCTAAATAATGAATGCAAAGAAGAAAGAATTCAGAATTAAAATAATCAAAGGTTTAATCATATCTTAGTAATAAAATGAATGAATATGAAATTGGAGATGATATAAATAGGAAAATAGATAAATTTAATATATCCTAGGAAACAAAATAAAAAGTCAATTTTTTGTATTTAGCACTTTCATTCCAGAAAATGAATTTAACTAAACTTATAGAATTTCATTATATATTCGTATCTTTATATATAGATAAAAAATAGAATAATGGATGTTTAAATAGAATTCAAGAATTGTATATTGCACATAAATTAAAACTATGGATATTGACTAAAGCATATAACTAATTTAAAATGAATCTATCAATAACTTATAATATTAAATTTAGAATGTAAAATTTATTCAAGTGGGAGAAATTCAAAAATGAGTTGATGGATATTTTTATACTGAAATCATCTCAAAAAAGGATATTGACATAGAATGAATATTAAAATTAAAGGATTTTAATAAGGATCAAGTAGTATGATAATTATTCTCATATATAGATAGATAATTAAGGATGCATGTTACTTCTAAGAATTGGATTTGATTATTAGTTAGAGCAATGACTATTTTATTAAGTTATTAATAATTATAATGAATCGACAATTCTAGCAGAACTGTCCTTTTAGACAGCAATAATCAGGACAGTATGAATTCTTAACAAAGTCTGACAATACATTGGATAAAGGAAAAGTTAAGCTAATTTAACAATCACCTTCATTTGCAGAATATGTGAATGCCTTGAAGGAAGGAGGATAAAAAAAGAATCAACGTCATAACACTGAAATAATATAGAGATGTCCAATTCTTCCTAAGATTGAAGTTGTAATTCCAGATCTGTAGACAATGAAATCACATTTCGTTTTAAGCCTAAATAAAAGCACTACTATTTCATAACATTCGTTAAGCTATATCTAAAATTCTAATCCAAATACTCCAAGATCAAGAATAGGAATTCCTGTATCAATTACTCGAAGATCTTTACCACCACAAAAGTAAGTAAAACTATCTCCAATTACCCAGAAAAGTTCATTTTGTATTAAATCTAACTTTGAAGAAGATGATGGAATCTTTCTAACTAAAATAGGTGGTGAAGAAGTGATTCAAGAAATAGCTAGATTATTTCATCAACATTCTCAAATTCATTCCATAATATAGAGTAATCAATTCCTAAATATATATGAGAAATCGATGATCCAGCGATGTATGTATCGAAATTCGGAACATTTCTTGAGTATATCATGGGAAAACCAGTATTTTTTAACATTGAAGCTCTAAAATAAAAACATATCCCATTAAAAATAGATCATGCATTATATAATTAATTTAAGAGCTACTTAATTGTAAATAATCAATTATAATAAGAAAGAGTAGTTTCATTCAAAGTAATAAAGGACCTCCTGAATTAATTTTTGAATTCAGTGCACTCATTGAATAATATAAATACTGTATTATAACTTCAGAGTAGACTTTTGCTTAGATTTATAATCAAAAGACTGAGAATAATAAAGATGAGCTTCCTTAAAGTATTGTCCATTTAGCAGATCTTACATATTAAAAAATATTAGAAGATTAAACACTTTGTGAATATTTTGTAGGAATTTAAATGGAGAAATAGGCTAAAAAGTTAGGAAGTATATTACATTAAATGATGGGTTGGAATTGTGGTGTTGATAATGTTTTGAATTATTTAAGAAAATCTCATTAAAGAATGAATCTAACAAATGTTCATTTTACTTTATTCAAATAACATTTAGTAGAAGCTATGAAAGAACTTGGATTAAAAGAAAATTAAATAGAATTGATTACCAAAAGAATGGATGGTTATAGAAGTTGCATAGTAAATTAAGATTGTTTATTGGATTTTTATTTTTAATCTCCATCTCTATTTAAGGTTTAAGTAAAGAAATATGAAGTGTTATTATAAAGAGATCCTAGATTTCGAAGTTTTCCAAATATGCCAACTCTTTTAAGACATGCACATTTTCTATTAAAATTTATTACTCATCAACATTAACCACTTTTAACAAATACAGATCTAAGAACACTTCATAAATGTTGTATTATTTAAAGCGAATGGTTAGAGGGTTTTAGAGATAACTTTTTTTAATTAATTAAAAACTATAATTTAGATAGACTTATCTTACAAGATTATGCTGATTTGTGGTTTTAATTAAGGTTTATCGTAATGAATTAGCGTAGTATAGAAAATATAATTGGACCTTAAGGTTTAGATCAAGTTCAATTTAAAGTATAAATAAATCTTTAAGACAATGAAATTTATAGTGATCATTTTAGAAATGCTGAATATTAACTTAAATCTCATGTTAAGAAGATTATTGGATTTATTTTTAGAAATTCAACAATTTATAAAGCAAATGATTTAAGAGTTATTCATTATCCATTAAAAATAGGAGAATAAACTTTTAATTTATTTGTATAATTAATCAAATAAGTTATGCAAGAAGAAAAATTAGATGCCAATTTAATCCTTCTTGCTGAATAGATTTGTTAGTATTATAGAAGTAGTATTTGCAATTTGTGATTTTTTATCTATTAATGTACTAATATGTATATATATTATATTTGTCTCATTATGCAAATGGGAAAACACCTCTTTGTCTAAGAATAGCCTCCAAAGCTCCTGCACTTTATCCCTTTTATCTTAAATATCCTGCCAAAACAACAGTACTATTCTTTTTATTATAAACTCCATTCTCATCAACCTTAAATTAGAAATTGAATCAATACTTATCCAACATTAATTTAGACACTTGAATAATCACTGCTATTAAGGATCATATTTGTAAATTAACATTTTCTTGGTACATAAATATCGACAACTTATTTCTCGTCATTGATCATTCCTGCATTTTCTTGAATTCTTTAAGCCATAATATTAAAAAAAGATTTAAATTTTTTTATATATTTAATTAATTCATTATCTCTTCATCTATACATTACATATTCCACTCTCTATTTAAATTCCTATTTCTCTTTTTGAGAATAAACAAAAGAGTTCTTCTCCCTTTCATGTATATATTTATTTATATCAATAAATATAATAATAAGATAATTCAATGGTTCTCTCCAATACATTACTATTTTAGTACAAAAGTCAATACTGTACGTCCAATCTCAAAATCAATAATAACTTTACTTATACAGCAACTTTATCTGAATCAATTTTATAAGGTTAGAATAACTTTACAAGTGTTCCAAATTTACTGTTATTGTCAAGAATGATAAAATTACCATCCTAATATTTTATATAAGCATGTAATCTAGATACTGAAATATCTGACACTTATATATCACATTGATGACCTCTTCCCTATATGTTTTATATCATATTTACTATTTTTATTGGCTCACCATTTTAAAATTAGATGACATATACAGCTTTTCCTTACTTCTTCTCCTTTTTATGTCTTGATTACATTATTAAATATGGTGTTGATGGACGCTATATTACATCTAATGAAAGTTCTCTATCATCCATCTTTATTTTCAAAGGTAACAAAGATTCACATAATTCACATTGTTGCCTTCAAATTGTAAATGTTAAGTACTATTTCCATCTATATGATTGAGCATTGTTCAACTGTTTTATTTAGCATCTACTTTCAATCCATTATCTCATGCAATTAAAATGAACGAATTAACAACTTCCTTTACAATTACATGGAGAAATGAAGGGATCCTCCAATGTCTGAGTATCCATGAGGCAAAATCGACATATAGCTGAATTATTGGTAACATACTAAGCAGTTATTTCAAACCAATCCTGACTTTTTATTCAAGATATACTTTTAACATTTCATTTGAAGCTTAATTTACTAAGTTATCCTTATCCTTCGTTTCTATTATTACATATTCCATTCTCCCCAATTTTATTATGTCCCCTGGTTCCATCTTGTATCCCTTTAATTATAAAAACCAAATTATACTTTCTATCCTCCTTAACTATTTTTTAAACTTCTAACTATTAAAAAATTTTCATTTTCTTCACACCCATTAGGATTGATATAAAACTTATTGCTTTGTTCTTGAACTGCTGTTAAATATTATTGAAACTCCTCCTATTCAGTTTCAGGAGCATGTGTACTAACTTCTTAACCTATTTAATAATATTTCATTTTACATACCTAATCGATAAACCTTCCGCTCTTATAAAATTACATGTTTTTCAACCGTGAGAAGTTAGGTTTCATAATCAAAAAGTCCATGCGAATCTTTTTACCAAGTAACAGCCTTCATTTCAACACTAAAATAAATTCATTAGCTTTACAATTATTGCATATGAAATTATTAATTATTTTATAAAATTTTTCAAATTACTTTCATCAAATATTATATAACTATAAATAAATAATATATCAATTGTTACTAAAATATATATTTAAATATGTAATCCTATGAATTATTATTATACAATATCCATGAATAGTGAGTTTAAATTATGATCAAGAATTTGAAACTAAATCTAGGAGAATTTTAGATCATAATAATGATAGAAAAATACACTTAATAAACCAAAGGATTCAACCTTAATAGTTGCATTTTAAGTATTTAAAAATTGAGCTAAATCTATCTATAATTTAAAGTTGACAATAATTGTAGGATTGATTAATTAAGATTCATCTAAATATAACAGACCAAATTTAAAAAGTATATATTAAATTTAATTGATTCTAGGTTGTTTTGAGATTTAAAATAGATTATTGAAGAGAATATAGATTAAGCATAAAATTGAAGATGTGAAGTAGATAAAGATATGGATGTCAGCAGTTGATTTAATTTTATCATTTGTTTTAATAATAATTTGGATTTGATCATTATTTAATTAAATGAATCACGGTCTCTATGCAGTGCATCCAACTTACACTCCTATCAACCTTAGACTTACAGAAGAGTATTTCAATACACTTCCTTCTGGAGATATAAGCAGACAATTCTATGATGGTGTTCAATATAGAGCTGTAAAAGGATTATTTGCTTCTTATGCTGTTAATAGATTTTCATAGTATGGAAAATTGAACTCACTTTACAAGTTCTATCCATATTAGAAGATAGTCAAAGAAACAAAAGAAGAATTATGTGAAGATTGGACTTCAAATATTTGTAAATCTCGAATTAATATTATTTTAGAACTTGCAGCAATTGTGACTGGAGCTTCATGGACTTTCCTTTATTAATATGCTAAAAGAGGATAAGTCTTGAGTATTTTGAGAGAATATGGATCAGTTTTCAAGACCCACAGATTATTCAGATAATATCTCTATACTCTTGTTCTTCCCTTTGCAATTGCAAACGAATATACATTTATTCATTATCATGATCACATTGAATAATTATGGTAAGTTCATGCAAATAGGTAATAATACATATAAATAGTATTTAGATTAAATAAGAAGGATTTATCAGATCCATAAGGTACCTAATATCCAGAAGAATTAAGAGCACCAAGAAGAGATGTGTTTGTCAATAAATGGCATTGATCTACACCATAATAAATCTAATAAAAACAATTATTATTTTCATAATTAAATATTCCCCTTATCTATATATCTATAGATTCTCATAAGAAATTATAATAATAGTTTAGAATCTTAAATACATTTGTTCCTTTTTTGTTATATTTGATTCAATCATAAACTAAATCAATATCATAATATTTAATTAAATGAAATAGTAATAATAAGAGGATGTATTTTAACTATTCTTATTGAATTAAATTAGATATGATCAAAATATGACTAAAATACTTAAGTTATAAGTTTCAAATTAAACTGAAGCACTTTTGTAAAGATAGAATCGTATTTTGGATTTCTAGAAGAAATAGATATTTTATAATAAATATATATTTAAAACTTAGTATAAGAGTTAAGAAAAATCAATATCAAATATATTTAATACAGTAGAGTAGAAAAATAAATTAATTTCTTTGCTATGGTTATCCGATAGAATATTAAATTATCTTAATATATTTGTTTAATTACGTTTTAACATTATTTAATTTTATCTTCATGATGTCAAATGCAAAATAGAGTTATATATTCACATTGATAACAATCTATAAAAATAATGATTATTTATTTATATATATAAAATTAATATTATAATGAGTAAGATGGAGCTTGAAAATTCTAATTAGACAGTATTCTTTGCTTCCAATCCTAAAGATATGGTTGAGAAGTTAGAAAAAATTGAAATCACTTCAGATGTAAAAGAAGAGTATAATAATAGGTTTTTGAAAGTAAAATGGCTTGCTTATAATATTTTTCATATATTTTAACATGGGATATTGTGAATGCGAGATTTTTCTATTACAAATATTAAAGGCTTTTGGAAAATGAGATTAT
The DNA here is from genome assembly GCA_000733385.1 of Paramecium biaurelia. Lineage (NCBI taxonomy): Eukaryota > Ciliophora > Oligohymenophorea > Peniculida > Parameciidae > Paramecium > Paramecium biaurelia. Next base: position 60,343 of record JPFL01000271.1, read on the forward strand.
TGGAAGGGAGTTGACCAAATTTTTGAAACTCGTTTTTGAAGAGAAGCATTCTGAATTGATGGCAGGATGTGATAAATTATGTGAGTTATTGAGTGTCTAACCTACCTATAAGAAATGGGTTAATGAATTAAAAAATAGAGTTGCAGATCACTTGAAAAATTTGGTTGAGAAAAATTTCACCTCTATTAGTGCTGCTCGTTTAATTTCATATGGGTAAGATATTGAAATAATATTTAAAAGGGGAAATCCTTAAGAAAATACCTTTGTGAAGATTGAAGAAAAAGAATAAGAGAAAACTCCAATAGACATAGAGAAATTAAGTTAGATTGCAAGATTGATTTAAAATATGGAGAATAAGTGAAGTTTTATAAAAAGCTATTTAACACATAATTCTTTTTGAAAATTCATATATATAAAATCAAAAATGTAATAGAAAGAAGTTGATGAAATACAAGAGGAAGTGAAAACCATAAAAGCAATAACACCAAAAGTATTAATTTGAATATTCTTTCAAGGAAATAAAGAAGATAGTGAAACCTTAATTTGAAGCAAATCCAGAACTATTTTATCCAACAAAAGTGTTTGATAAATATGGGTTTACTAGATGTAAATGTCCTAAATGTGGAGCATACTTCTGGAGACACACAGATAAAAAGATTACTTGTGGGGATTCTAAGTAGTTCATGTTTAAATTTTTAATAGCTGTGAAGGAAAATATTCTTTTATTGGAGTTGGTACTGGAAAAGGAGCCAAAGGTAACAAAATCACATATGCTGATGCTTGGAATGGATTTAAGAAATCGTTAACGAGTTCTAGAGTACCTTGCACAGCAATAGATAGGTATCCAGTTGTAGCAAGATGGAGAAATGACGTTGATTATGTAGCTGCTGGTATTTATTGTTTCCAACCATTTTGTGTTACAGGTGAGATGGATCCACCTGCAAACCCATTAATATGTCCTCAATTTTGTGTTAGATTTAATGATTTAGATAATATTGGTTTGACAGGAAGACATTATTCAGGATTCATAATGTTGGGAATATAAACATTCAATTATCCTGACAAATATGTATTCTTTAAGGAGGAATGTGTAGAATTCAATTATAGATGGTTGACAGAGGAATTAGAAATTAATCCAGATGATATAACATTTATTGAAGATGTTTGGGCAGGAGGAGGAAATTTGGGTCCATCAGTTGAATATTTTGTGAATGGATTAGAAGTAGGAAATATGGTATTCATGTAATATAAATATTTTCATGATGGTTCTTATGAAGAATTACCTATAAAAATTATAGATACAGGAATTGGATTAGAACGTATTCCTTGGTTAATTAATGGATCACCAACAAGTTACCATGATGTTTTTGCAGGAGCATTTGCTTATTTATCAGAGAAATTGTAGGTTCAATATTCAAATGAAGTTTGGAAGGCATTTGGACCTTATAGTTGTTTATTAAATGTAGATGAAATAGAAAATGTAGATAAAACATGGGAGTATATATCAACATAGATTGGATATGATGTATAAACTATCAAAAAGGAAATAGAATAATTAAAAGATATGTATATTATATTGGATCATACTCGTACAGTAATGATGGTTGTAACTGATGGATCTCTGCCATCTAATGTAGGTGGTGGTTCTAATATTAGGAATATTATAAGAAGAGTATTTGCTGTATTAAAGAAGAATAGTTGGTGGGAAAAGTTAGGAATGGATGGATTATTATAATTATTTTAAGAGCATAAATGTGATTTAGCTAAACTTTATGGTCCATTTGGAGAGTATAAGAGTTTCGATTTAATAATCAAATAAGAATATGAACGATGGGCAAAAACTGATGAAGATAAAAAGATTAAATTAGAGAAATTATTGAAACAAAAGAATAATTAATTAAGTATAGATGATTGGATATTTGCAATGAGTACACATGGTATTCCTGCAGATACTATAAGTCAAATCAGTAAACTATCTATTCCTGGTAATTTATATGCAGAGTTGGCTGATAGAGCTGCCAGAATAACAAAGGCACCAGAAGCTATTCTTTATAATACAGTACATCTACCTGAAACTGTCAATCTTTATTATCATACACCTAAAGATGGAAAATTTAATGCCAAAATTGTTACTATTTTTTCCAATGTTCAATAATAAAATCTACCTAATATTGTTATTTTGAATTAATCAGCCTTTTATCCATTTGGAGGTGGTTAAGACTATGATTAAGGGTGGTTAACTATTCAAGGTGAAAAACATTTTGTAAACAATGTTCAAAAAGTAGGCAAAGTTGTATTACACATTTTGGATAAACCATTATCTAATCCTATTGATACTTATGTAAATTAAGAAATTTTAGCTGAAATTGATTTAGATAGAAGATCCATCTTACGTAATCATCATACAGCCACTCATATTGTATTTGCTGCTTGTAGAAGAGTTCTTGGACCTCATGTTTGGTAGAATGGTGCTCATAAGAGTATTAATAATGCTCATCTTGATATTACTCATTTTGCTCCTTTAACAAAGGAGTAAGAGTAGAATATTGAAAATGAAGTTAATAAAATCATTCTCTCAGCCAGATAAATTAATAAAGGATTTATGAATAAAGCAGATGCTGAAAAAGAATATGGATTTAGATTATATCAAGGTGGTATTGTACCTGGAAATGAATTGAGAGTTGTTAATATTGAAGGTATAGATGTTGAAGCTTGTTGTGGTACTCATTGTGATAGTACTTCAGAAGTTGGATGGGTTAGAATACTCAAGACTTAGAAGCTTTAGGATGGAGTAGTAAGATTGTATTATGTTGCTGGAGTCAAAACTATTGAAGTTCTCAATTCTGAAGGGGAAATGATTAATTAATTAGTTAAGTTATGGTCCATTTCCAAAAATCAATTGGTTGAAGAAGGAAGTAAAATATTTTAAGAGAAAAAACATTATGAAACAGTTTATAATGTAAATTAATTTGATTATGATATTAGAATATCAAAGCTGAACTTATTAAATCTTAAATGAAATATGTCATTGATGGACCTAATTTAAATACAATCATCTAATCTAATGAAACAAATCCAACTGCTTATTTCAGTGAAATAGGAAAGTACATTTAGCAATTAAAGGATTCCAAAAAAGGACTTCTTTTTGTGGCTGATAGTTTTCTATATGGGGCTTTTGGAGATGGCAATTTTAATGTTGAAGAATTCTGTAAGTAAATAGAAGAGGAAGGATCTTAATTAAAAGTAAACAAATAGAACAAAATTAGTGTTAAAGATGGCAAGGTATATATTAATATGAATTTAGAAATGCATTCAAGTAAATGATGTATTAACATTTTCGGTGTTAGGGAAATTCAATAAGAATAAAGCATTGAAGTATCTTAAAGATCAACAATTCGCATTATTCTGAATATATATATATATAAAATTATTAATCAATTTGCTTATATAATAATAAAGACATTTCATTTATTAAGTGTTGGTAATTAGACTTTTTGCTTTTTGCTATAATTAGTTTATTCAGCTGTATTTAAATCTAATGACATTATCTTTAATGCCATTGATTTCTCATAATTTTCTTAAACTTAATTTGGATTTGGTCTAGTCAATAAATTATTTAAACTATTATATAATTAATATATAATTTATTACCTGCTCTTTGACCACTTATCTTAATAAGTAGTTGTCCAATGTTGTGAAGTACCTAAATCAGATTTACGCATCTTTAAATATTAAAATAACATTACTTTTAATTCATAATCTGTTTAGTTCAGTCTCTGAATAAATGATTGATCATATTTATATTTTAAGTCTCTATTTTATACAGATATCTTAATGAATCCAAAATCTATATGAAGATCATGTCCAAGTCTGGTTAAATCATGAATAGCTTTAATCAAGGAAGTATGAACAGATTGAACAACATCTTTGCCTAGATAACTTAATCACAATTAATATATATACTAACCTTGATGCTGCAATTGGACCTGCATTACAGAAGTTCATTCCAAATCCTTTTTGATAGATAGAATGCTAACTCAAAGGCTTTGTAATCTCTTCTTTACCTGGGTAACGAGCTAAGAAGTATTTCAATGCATTATCAGGAACAAAACATGGTCTATGATTTATATTGTAAAATAAAGTACCTGATTTAATGAATATGTTTTCTGTCTGCTCTCTGAATGGCTAAGTCTTGAGTCATGTTGAATCCTGAATGTTAGAGAGGTTTCACATAATCAGATATGACTTCCATGGTGAATGCTCCCAACTCTTTCATATTGACTCCCTTAAGATAATATCAAAATATTACATTTCCATTAAGCATCTTCTCTTTGATATATTCAGCTGTGGCTTTTATAATGATGTGAAATTAAGCTTTTGGTTCAAGTGGTTTATAAGACTACACAGTTCTTGGTTGTGATTCTTGTTGTTTACCTGGATAATTTTATGGATGTGATAAAATCCTAATGTTAAATGGATAATTTATACCAATTGTAAATGTCATCAAGGTTCATTATCTATGAAAAATTGATATATAAAATTTATTTTTTATTTTCTTAAAAATGAAATAATACTTAAATAGAGTAGAAAAAATTAAGAAAATAAAAAGATAATGAATTTTTTTCTGTTTTTTTTATTATATGAATCATAAGAAATAATCTGGAACTCTTTTAGGGACAGTTTCATTTTCAGATCTTGGAGCTGGATCAAATTAAATGCTTTATTTTATATTAAATAAATTGATTTACAAAGTTTAACGTAGATTTTCATCCACTTCCATTATACCAGCTTGATTACCACATCTATAACAATAGTTTGGAGCAGAGAAAATCGTTACTACATTTCTCTCATGAGCTAATGAATATCCCTTAATAAATTTAATTCAAATTATATACATCCATCACCAATTGATGAGCTCTAGCAATCATTTTTAATTTGTTATTATGATTGAATTATTCTGAAATATCCTATCCAAATGTATATCCTGCACCTCTTGGAGAAATACCCCAACCAGATCTATCATCTGGATCACTCCAAAGTAAATCACACATTGGACCTTCATGAGGTACTTCTTAAACTCTATCTAATTGACGAATATGATCCAATGTATCTATTGAAGGTGATATACCTCCATGAAGACAGAAGAACTTAATAGATTAGATGAATTTACTTATGATTCTACAACTGCTGTCAATGGAAAGTAATCAAATAACTCAGTGAAACATTTCCAAACATTACTATTACCATATTTACGTGAACATTCATCATAGAAACCATAAACTTATGTGATTTATCTTGATTCATGGTTACCTCTTAGGATAGTTATTCTGTCTCTATGACGAATCTAAATTCATTAATAGAATGTATACTTTCAATAATACAAGAAGAGTAACACACTCAACAGAATGATGACCTCGATCTACATAATCTCCCATGAATAGATAATTAGTATCCTCAAATTAAAATCACTTCATTACTGGTGCTTTGCCACCTATTTTGAACAGTTCCATCAAATCATGAAATTGACCATGAATATCACCACAAATTATTACTGGTGCACGTACAGGTTACACATTAGATTCCTCAATCAAAATTTCCTTTGCCTATTAATATATTAAGGTTAGCCCTTAATACCTTTTCACATATCAATTTAACTTCTTATTCTGGAAGTGGTTTGCATTAATACAAATGTTAGATTTGATGGTCAAGATTAGTTGCCTCAATTGTATTTAATTTGGAAGCCATATTAATTTAATTTTTGAATCAATATTAGAACTAATCAAATTTATATATATATATATATATAAAGGTTTAAATAAATCATTAAGAATTTAGTATGATCTACATATATTAGGGTAGGCATTCAAATGCATGTTACTCTAATAATAGTTCTTTAGCTCTTCTCTCTAAGAATCTTCCCAACAATATCCTCTACTCATTTGAATTCAATTCATTCATCCTATAAAATACTTCTCTCTCAGTAGAATCGTATTTCTATGATCTGATCAACATCAATTTTAGTTCTATCTCTCTAATCTTCCACAATTTAATATCATTAAAATATTAAGCATTATTCTTTTACAAATATTCATTCAAAGTTGATAATAAATTATGTTCTTCACAAATTTATGAAAATCTCTTATGTGACATATATTAAATATTGTTCTATTCTAAATCACATTCACTCATAAATAAATTACATATCTATTATTCATTTCTTTATGAATCTAATTCTAAAATTAATAATCTAAATTAAAGTAATGTGAATCTATCCTAATCAAACAAAGTTAATATTAACTAATATTTTTAAGTAATCTCTTTTGTTTTGAAATCTAACATACTTTACATATAAGGTTGTATCTCTTGATCATAATCAACAAGTTAAACAAATTTTGGAATTGTATTTTTTACATATTGTCCGATAGCTTCAGAAAGTTATGATTATTGGACAAAAATTCCATTTTCTGTAAATTCTTTATTTTGAATTGTATTTAAAATACTCAAATAAATATTATAACTCTAATCTCCAATCAAAATCTAATGGAATAATTTAGCATATGTTGTCTTTTTCTTATAGTAGAGAATACTTTTAATTATTCTTTGGTACTTTTGTAACCAAACTTAAGGAGGTTATTGAAAATTCTCTATTTAATAAAATTCATAAAGTTATATATGAAGAGGATAATTGTACTTTCCATACTTTACACACCAACAAACAAAACTAGACAAATATTTTTATAGAGTTTATCGTGTTACAATATTATCAATTTTATCTCTTCTAAATTATTGTATCTCTTATAATAAAAGTAGAGTTGCTGTTTATGTGTTTTTTGATGGACATTTACTAACAAATAATTTCTTCTCTATTGATAATAAATTTTTAATAGGAGACAATTAAGCTTCTATATCTACTTCCTAATCATCATCTGAAGAAGAATCATCAGGTGGAGCCAATGAATCTTAGAAAACTAAATAATTTTTATGCATTAATTTTTACATATTTAAACCTGATGATGTTTTTTAGTAGGACTAATTGGTGGAGTTTCTCTAGGTTCTCTAGATAGATCAACTGATTAATCTCTTCTCAATTATTGGGGTTCTGTTGATTCACTTTAACCTATATCTAAGGCAGACTTTTAAATTTATGAACTTGTAGATTAATTGATTTGTGGAGGTATCAATAATTAATGTTAAGAAGAAAAGAAGATTGTATTTGATTTTTCAGGTGGTAATAGATTAGGTACTGGTGATTGATCTTTTGGAAATTCCAAGAATATTTTCTTTTTAATAGCTTATCTTTTGATTGTTTCAATTTAAAAATGAGGTAGATATTTGTGAATTCGTATAATTTGTTTTTACAAAAATGAAACTTATTTTAATGTTAATTAATGTTTATTAATCAACATTTCTAATTTTTTTTCTGCATGAATCTATTTTCTATATGATTATTTAGAATCAATCTATGTTTCATATAAGCATATCTTTTTTTCTATTAAATTGGATTTATTTTCAATAATTAAAATTTCCAAACTTTAAATAAGCTTTATAAACATATTATAACTATTGATGACATATTAACTTACACATTAAAAATCATCTAAATGAAATTCTTCTTTCATTGTCAAAATATTAAACAATTATCTAGATCTCTAAGTCAATTATTCTATCAAATCATTTAAGTCTTAGTTAAATGTATTTTTATTATATGCAATATTGATTTCATGATAATCATCAATAAAAACTTGAATAGGATATCTAGACATTTCTAAATATGTTTATTCTTCTTTGTTTCTTGGAATACATTCCCTTTTTATCATTGAAAAGTTAGCTTCAACAGATTGATTAAATGTAACAATAGGAGGTGTTTATGTACTCCAATCATATACTTTTTTTTAAAATTTAATAGTCTAAACAGATGCATGTGATAATTCAATTAAATCAAATGTATCAGTTTCTTATGTTTTATAAGTTATTGAATTTCCTACACATTCATCTTTAAATATAGTTTATTAATAATCTTAAAGTATATATTCATCTTCCTAATTTTAATTTATAATCTCTCTTCTTTCTAAATCATCTATTTTTCTTTAATACATTTCTTCATATATTAAAGTTCTTTATTCAAATTAATGTTTAAAATCTTCAAACATTTCCTTTTTGGCATGTTACAATTCATCTGCAAATTTTTCTTCTATTTATTATGCATTAACAAGATTTTGATGAATATAAATAGAAGGATCAACTTAATGATTAATGAAGACTTTCATAGAATCAATTTCTCTTATTAAATCAGAATTCTACATTTTAATAAAATCACATTCTCTTCTTAAATTTAATAGTTCTTATTCTAATTTTTAACATTTCTTTCTCAAATATCTACCTTCCTTAATCATTTTATCATTTTAATCAGAATTCTATTTCATATATCTTTCAGCCTCTTACAATTTACTACCTTTATCATTCAATGTCTTCTAGTACATTTAATGCAATTTCACAGTTTCAGATAAACAATCTTTCTCCAATTTTCTATTGGTTTCAGATTGTTTTTCAATAATCTCCTTCACTGCATGAGTAAATGATGACCATATTTTGTTTAGAATAGTCTAATAATCAATACACTTAATAGCCAGTTACTAACCTAACTAAGTAATGGACCCAGTGTAGACCAACTCCATTTTTTCATAAAAATCCCTAATGTTGCTGTACTATTGTAATTATAATTATTAAACCATGAGCTACATAATAAAATTTAAATTACATCTGTCCATTGTTCTAATTGTTTAAGATCTTTACGTTCATTTAATTCAAGTACCCACTTTGTTCTAGTTGTCCGATTACTACTCACATTATTGGCCCTACTCATTAAGGATCTCATGGCAAAAACCTATGATCTCCTCATCTTCATTCATTACCGTTCCATCCTCACCTTAAATAGTTCTGCAAATATTTTGAAGAGAAGGCAATTTATTTGGGGAACCATAACGTGAAGAATTACTCTCTACAGATGATATCTTGCCCTTGGAAGATAAATCGATATGTGTCTCAACTCGAAAATGAATACTCTTCAGTGGCTTTTGATTCATTGGTAATTTAATTTATAAACAATATCATCTTTTTAACTTTTTCTCAATACATTACTACAAACGTGCCATTTCATTCACATAGTTTTTTGGTAGTGATTTTATTTATTCATCTCTCAATGTATTAAAGTAATTTGCTATCTCTCCCAACTCTTTTAATGGTAATTTCTCATCCAATCTCCTCCCAAAAGAACGAGGAGATATTACACCTACATATTCAGACATACCTCTTGATGTCTTCATAGTATTACGAGGACTACCTATTGTTGAAATTCTATTCATTTAGATATTTTTCATATACTATTCTCTCAATGTGACTAATTTTGATATTAATGCTGATTCTTTCGACTCTCTTGTTGTCGCTAAAACCTGTGCATACATTCGATTATTCGCCTTATACTCTATGAACTCTGATGATTCAGTTGGATATCTATATAGAAGAAATATATATACGATCTCAATTGTTACCGACCAAACATTATTAAAATTAATCGAATTACTCTCAGTTCAAATTTCAAATTATGTTATGAAATTTTAATAAGAATTAATTATCATACTTAACTAAATCATGATATTTTATCAATATTCTATTAAGTATTTGTAATACATATTTCTCATTACCAAACTACTCAAAATGTATTACTGGAGTAAAATTTAAGACATTTATTAAATTCTTATTTTTTTGGATTTCTCTATATTTCTTTAATCAATACAGTATTTGGATTTGAATTAGTATAAAATATTTATTATTTTAAAAATCACTTAAGATTATTATTTTAATTTATACTCTAAAGCAGAACCTTTATGTATCTACACTTATATGTATTAATCTCTAACTAATGAAGATTTATAAATAATTTTGATTTAATCAAATAATTGCACTTAATTATATTACTATTGATCGATGTATTATCATTTTTTGCACTCAAATATCTATATCTGAAGTAGTTCCCCAGAAAGTCAATTAGTTTTAATTTTAAAGCATTTAATTAAATTTGATTTATAATTAAATACAATTTTAACCATGAAAAAAAAAGACATCATTCTAGAATACAAACTTTTTAAACGATATGTGTAACACTTACAATCCCAATTACTTCAAGAGGAATCTAACTAAAGAAAACCAATTAATGTAAAGGTAAATAGAAATAGATACTATTAAATTGACCTTAAAATTAATATAAATAGAGACAATCTTCCTTTGATGACTAACCATTATAAAAGTATACCTTACAATATCAGATTATAAAATCCAACTCCAGTCTTACTTGAGAGATTAAGTATGAATAATATCTACTTAGCACCTATGTCAGTTGAGTTGTCACAATGTGAAGAAACAGAAGAATTACTTAAAATAATTGAATAATCTTAATAGGATAGCATAGATAAAAGTAAATAATTGTTAAGAAATGAATTTAAAATATTCTTAGATTATTTTTTTGAAAAAAACAAAGATTTATTTAGATCTATTAAAGATGTATTCAAATTTAATGAAATTGCAGAAGCTTTGAATGTATCAGTAGATTAAATTTAATTGCATTTTTTATCAAAATTACAAAATAAATACTCCATGAAGTCTATTGTGAAATATCAATTAGTAAGATTCAACAGGTATTTTTGTCCCATATGCAATTTGTATATGTGTAGTTGGCATTATAGGTTAAGTTTGAGTTATATATGTATAGTTCAAAGAATCAGAGAGTGTTTATTGAGAGTGAGCCAAATGAGGAGATGATAGTTAATATCCAATCGATTGATAACTTTTATGAAACAGACTTTAAGCCTAATCAAATAAATTTGAAAGAAAGTATTTGGAGATATCATATGAAAAATAAGTAAGAAATAGATATAAGATGTAATAAAGTTGAAAGATGTGGTAGATACAGTTGTGATAATAAAAAAAGATTAAAGAAATTTTAAGTAAAATCTATTGAATAATTACTTGAATTTGGATTTATGAATTGTTGTTTTATCAATTAAATATTATAGCATCCTATCTATAAGATTTAGTGTGATTAAATTAGTACTATAATTAAGAATTACTCAATCATAAAATAAAATCTTAATAATAAGTCATAATAGAATATTATGTCTCCTGAGATTTCAGATGGAATTGATTCATATTCTTAAAGATTACAAAAAATTAGTAATTACTAATAATAATATACACCTTGTTTTCATGAAGGTAGTTGCAAAGATGCTGATTGTAGTTGTGTTATGTGTCCAAAATATTGTTGTTGCAAAGGTAAGTGTGAAAAGAAAATTAAGAGGTGTGACTGTAAATTCTGTGGATATGATGAAAAGAAACGTAAATTTTAATGTTCTTGTTTCAATTCAGGATTTGAATGTGATCCAACTATATGCAAATGTATAAATTGCAATAATGTTAATTTATTGATGGGAATATCTAAATAGTTAATCTTAGGAAAATCTCTTATATGTAATGGTTTAGGTTTATTTGCTGCATAGCATTTTAAACCACATGATTTTATAGGTGAATATAGAGGTAATTACTTACTATTGGATGAAGAAAGCTTCATTATAGAGTGTAAAATATAATTATTTCCTTTTATTTAGAATGTAATATGCTTACAGGGAAACATTACTTGTTTGAAATTGATGATAAATGGTAAGTAGATGGAACTTATTATAGTAATTATCTTAGATTCATTAATCATGCAACAAATTAATCAGACACAGCAAATTGTTAAGCAATTATATTATTTTCTGAAGGAAGATGGAAGATTGGAATGTAATACAATTCTTCTATTTTTAGGCTTGCAACTAAGGATATAGAAGTAGGATAAGAGTTATATTTTGATTATGGTGATAAATTCAAAACTAAGTGGTTATAGGAATTTAATCAAATTAGTGCAAGATATTTTTAGAGCAAATGAATTATTTATTGTATCATTAAATATCATATTTATAATTCGATAAATATTTTTGATTGATTTTAAAAATACTACTATGTTATAAACAATTTTGTAATTAAATGTAAAAAAAATAATATTTTGAAAATCGTAGACAAACATTTTAAAGATAAAGATTTAGTAAATCAATTAACAAAATTAAAAAAATGAATAAAATAAAATTAATCAAGTTTTTCTAAAAAATTTTCTTAAGTATCCTCCTAGTTATACTATTTATCCTAATTGATTCTAATTATTTTATTGAATTTTAGTTTATCCAGTATTTATTTAATCTAATTCTATGATTTTCCCTTATAGTTTGATGAATCCTAAATTAAATAATGTATTAGTTAGATCTTTTTTACCATTTAAATGGACTGAAAAGATTCCATAGAATTATATAATCATATCATTCTTACAAAATTTGAGAATTTCTTCAAAAGTTTAGAGTTTCAATAAAGAACCTTCACAACATTTTAACATTCCAATAATAAATGTATGAATAATTTCTTCTCCTTCAAAAAGGAAAACATCAAATATCATTCTACTTATTTTCCATGAATTTCCATACATAAGTAAAGTAAAATATTAATATTAAAAGCAAATGTTAAAATCTACACCAACTTCTTAAAAATGTTAATAGAGTTAAGGTAATTCAGAAATAAATTTTGAATTTAATGTTTTCATCATTCTAATGAGTCCAGGAAATCCTGGCATAAATACTTATCTCCATTTTAATTCTATCATAATGTAAATAAAAATGTAAAATACAATTTCATCTCTTGATGGATCAAATATTTCTACATCTATGAATAAATAAGAATAATTACTTTCTAAAAATAAACGATCATTATATTAGAGATCATAACAAACTAATAAATTTGCTGCAATAATATTCATTCCTTAAGTGTATCCTAATTCAGGATCGTAATTAGCATATGCATTTAATATTCTTTTTAAACTTAAAATATTATCTGGCTATAATAATTAGATAATTTACATTTGTTAGAAATTCACATTCCATTAAAGTTCTAGGTATATCTTTATCTATTTACTATCTAAAATTGTTCTATTGGAGAGAATATTATAGAAAAGATTTTGTAGTTTATTTAATTTAATGCTTTATTTATTCCACTTAACAAAAGAATTACCATAAATCTCTTCTTTCAAAAAAGTTTAAACTCTATGCTAATAATGAGACATGTATGTCCAGAAAATTATAACCATTTAAGGATCTTTAAGAGATAATTTTTCTCCAATCTTCTTGTTTTAATAATTAATACTCTTTTCCATTCTTACAAGGCTCAATAATAACAAAATCAGATATTTCTACTTATATCAATTTGTATTCAAATTGTTCTTTCTAGGTTATTGGTTGATCATCTTTAGATTTTAATAATTTTTGATCTTTAAAATTTATGTTTTATACCTAAGATTACTTTTTACATTTACTTCCTTTTTAACATCACTAATAGATCTTTTAAACATTCTAGATTGGTTTAACCCATTAGAAGCTTTTATAATTTGTCTATTTCTTCTCCTACTTAACTAATATTGATTTAGAATCTTACTTAAATTATTTCAAATGGTAATGATTCCATCATGTCTTCCTCTTACTATTTATTGGTTTTTGATTAAATCATATAATTGTAATTAAATTATTGAGTATACTAATAGAATTGAGAAAATTATATAAAACAATTAATCATTTTTTTTTTTCATAATTTAATTAAAGAATCTATTGATTAATTATTTTTTCTTCTTCTCTTTTGGACGATAAAATTTCAAATTGTCTTTTATTTTTATTAAATTGATGTAATTTTACTTGAATATACATTTATTTTAGTAAATCTTAAAGTTACTAAACTTCAGGAAAACATATATTGCAATTGTTTAAGGGAAGAACTATTTACAATTATTAATTATGTTACTAAATAAGACATTATTTTTATGGAAATTAAAGATTATATAAATTTGAATAAATTAAGAAGGCACTATATAACATATTATTATTATAGTAAATGATCATGAATTGAATATCAGTATACTGAAAAAATACAAATTTTAATAAGTTTTATTTATATGATTTAATTTAGTGATGAATAATATTAATTCATTTGATATTATAGACTTTTATATTTTGAGGTTTTAAACTTACTTTAACAGGAATGTATTCATTAGCCTATTTTGCATAAGCTTCAAATTCTTTTTCTCTTTTCACTTCCTAAACAAAATTAATCCATTATAACATAATATATTTCTTTCTCATCAAATTCACATTTGTATATGCATTCAAAAATTTACATTTGAGTCTTTGTTATTCATAAGTGAAATATTTCCAAGTATGATAATATCTTTTAATTGTTGAGAAATAATATTTTGTTAATGATTTAATATCTTTTTATTTCTTTTCCTTTTTAACTACATTTAACCAACCATTAAATAAAAATTACTTATATTAAAGATCCATCTACTTCTTCATTTTTTATTTATATACTTAATTCTTCCATTTATTCAGAAACACTTTCTATTTGTGGTTATTCATTAATTGAATCAAATTCTAAACAAATTATTACTATGCTGTTTTATTTTATTTTAGTATTTATAATACATTCTCTTTTAATTTTTACAATTATTAAAATCGAAACTACCTTTAAATCCTATCTTTCTCATATTTCTCTAATTATTTATCCTTATAAAACTTAAATTATTTCATACACCTTTTTAATATAACAAGATCTTTCTTATAGATGTATTATTATATCTTCTTTAATAATCGAAATTCTTTCAACAAATCCTTATTAAATTATCCAATCATATAATCAAAATATTTCTCCGTAATAAATAATAATTAAGTTTTGTTTATACTATTCAATAAGTGACTATTTTTTTCAAACTTTTCCATATCAATTACTAATTCCTATGATAACTTCTTTGTTATAATATGATTATTAACTATAATTCCATCTTTTGATGTATCCTTATCTATAAGTTTAGAATTGCCTTAATTTTTAAACTAATTAGATTACTATACCTAATCAAATGATTAACCATAACTAATATCATTATTAGAGGTATCTTATTTTGTTTATAAGGAATTGTTATATTCTTATTTCACTTCCATAATTGTTGGTTGTACATTAGGGTTGAACTATGCTGTGTTTTATGGTATTGTTTAATATTAACTCCATCTTTATGTTGTTTCAACTAATTATGATTCCTAATCAATGCTTTCATAAATTGGACTTTAATTTGATTAATGTTAAATCTTATCTTCCTAATGAGATGAATGAGCAATACTGCTTGATTCATCTTAAATCTCCTCCTTAATACTATTATAAGTTCTAGATGATTATTAATAATTATGATCATATTTCTAACATTGAGTACCCATACTTACTTTACCTGATTATTAGAATTACCCTTATTCTTCGATAGTATCATAGAATTATTCAGAATCTATTGATTTTTCTTATGTTTAACTTAAATTCTAAATATTACTACTTTCTTAACTAGTGTAATGACTTATTTAATTTTTATCAGAAACAGTCTTTGCATAAGGATCAAGCATTTATGTTTAAGTATATTGCATTACACTTGAACCTTCAAAAGGATTCTTCTGACCCTCTTAATCAGTTTAAACAAGTTCTTCTTAAATTTGACTGTCAGGTAATTTAACTTCTTGCTATCTACTAAAAGACATATTTTGTTCATCTTATTTAGTTTTACGACTATCTTCAAAAGGATTCTTTGGAGGTTCTGAACGTGGAGAAGAAACACTTTATTAATGTTCTTCAACTTCAACATTTTTCTTTATTTCTTCTTATGGACTTGGTTTTGGCAATATTTAAAATTTAGGTTATATTTCTAGTTAAGCTTTGTATTTATTCAACAAATCTCTTGTCTTAACAGGCATACTCTTTACTGAAGGTCTTGAAAGACTTTCAAAATCATTCATTTATTATTCCGATGTTTAGGAGACATACTCTTAATAATTGAGTTCCACACTCTTTTTATAATTGTGCAAAGATCTTGCTGCATTCTAATTGTAAGAAATCATTTTACATCTCTTTTTTCTTGTAAGTCTTTATTAATTATTGGTCGTTATTGCATTTAATCTTAAAATATATAATTAAAAATATCATTCTTTATTATTCATAATAATCTAAACTATAATATCTAATATCTATTCATCTACAAAAACAAATAAATAGGATTTATCTTTCAATTCAATTTGAATATATATAATTAAACTAGACGATAGTGAGAAAACAAAGATTATATCATACTTAAATCTCAGATAACTAAGTTTATTACTATCAATAGCAATATTATGGAATATTAAAATTTATAAATAAAAATATAGCAATTACCCATAGACTAAGTCTTAACAAAAATTTTAATATTTACTAAATTAAAATTATTCAATAAATCAACTATTTTGGTCTATATTAGATTGGGCAATCATAAACAAATAGTAAGGCTTAATGAATTTGATAATTATAAAATTTAAATTCAGATGCTATTAATTTAATGAGGGGATTAAAACTGAAATTTTTTTAATTTAAATTAAGGAAATCCCTATTCTAATACATTCTTACTTCCCTCGAATCCGTCTTGATAGGCAAAAATGATTAACATACAGTTTATCTGTGATTTATTACAATTTCTCAAAAATAATTAGGTTGTAATAAGTTTAAAAACAAATTAATTAATTAAAATAAAATCATAAAGTTTTTTAGCAATAGATAATTTTTATTCATTTATTTAAATCAATAAATTCATTCATAATTACCAGTAGACAAATCAAAGGAATTGTTATAATTAATATTAACAATAAATTCCATTAATTTCTTAATTCATTTTTCTGAGATGATCTTAAGCTTTAAGTCGATTTTTAATTTCGAAAAATTTATGCAATTATTGCAATTGAATGTTTCTATTATAGAGAATACTAATTATGATTTGTTAATGAATGTTCATCACAGCTGGATTTTAATAAAAATTTTAATTTTGCATCTCTTACAGCTTTCTTAAACATACAAAATTTAGATTATTTTCTTACTGAATTACCTTAATGATTAAAATTCACTTATGCGTAAACCTTATTAATTTTATCGTACTCATTTTATCTATCTAAAAGATCTCTTGTGATTTCTTTAAATATTGTTTATTTCTGTTTTGGAATAAACTTAGGCTCTTTGTTTAAAAGGGTTGATGTTACATGATGTAACCTTGAATTTGTTTGATTAAAATTTGGAACCATCTTTAAAAATATATTAAATAATAATAACACCTTAATAAGATTTTATGATAAATACTAATTTTTATAATCTTCCATTTATAATGGTTATTAATAACTACGAATTAGAATTTTGTCAAGTACAAGCAATACATAAAAATATTCATTTTTGTGTAAACCCAATGTTTTCATTTTATCATTAAGCAAATATGTTTTACAATATCAATAGTTCTTATATAAATAATTAAATATCTTTATATAATTCATTTATAAAATCACATTTGCATATAATAATAAACTTTAAACTTGCTCCAATAATAATTTAATTTTATAACAATAGATGAAATTTTGTTTTTGACAATGGCTAGAAATTATAAAAATTATGTTGCATTTGTTAAGAAAATTAATTAAAACAAGATAAAAATTTAATTAAAATAATATTTACATCATTATTCATAAAAGATTAATATTTTGTATATAAATGATCATTTGATTATCAATTCCTACTTTAATAACTCTAAGAAGGCTACAATAAAGCATAGTATTGGAATAGACAAGGACAACATCAAATTTAAATTTATTTGTTTAGTATTTTATGTTTAATTTAAATTTCCTTTGTTTTGAAGTCTCTTTTAATTTCTTAACTACTCCACAATTAATTTCATTGAACTTTGTTATTTTTCAAGATTGTATTTGCTTTGCTGTGAATCGGAATTAATAAATCTTAATTTAGCGTCTTCTATAATGGTTCTAAATTTACTATTTTGAGATTTCTTTCTTTCTGATATATTTACTAAGTTTTGACTGTTATAATTAGGGAATTTATATATGTCCTCATATACTTTTTATCTTATTAAAAATTCACTGCTGATCTCT